>JAAIIK010000080.1:1146380-1172929 GCA_014706435.1 Silurus glanis
GTGTGTGTGTGTGTGTGTGTGTGTGTGTGTGTGTGTGTGTGTGTGTGAGAGAGAAAAAGTAAAAGAAAGAGAGATTCCGAACATAACTACAGTCAACTACCTGAGAGCAAGAAAGTGGAAACTTAGACTACATTAGGAAACAAGTAAAATAAGCATGCAATCCACATTCAGATAAAGTCAAAATTAATATTTCTGATCTGGAATTTTTGAACGCTTAGTCACAAACAGAACAAACAGTGATTCTTTTTTTTGGCAAAATTTAATTCGTCCTAGCCGTTTATAGTTGTCTCAATATGTCTGAGAATAACTATCACTCACACTACAGATGTGTTTATATAATACTTATACAAGTGTCGAAGCGTGCGTATAGTACACGTTTGCTTGCTCAATGTGTTAAGGTGCCAGGGTTAACATGCCGGTAATAGCATGTCTTATCTAACAGGTTAGACTTATATCAATATATCATCAGCTCAGTGTCTCGTCACCACACATTCAAGATCAATTCCATTAGTGACTAAAGCAGCTTAAGAACTGGGTGTATATATTTGTTTTTGGCCTGTTTTTGCCACAGTGCAAACAAGATTTGATAAGATTTACCACAAAATCTAGCCTGGTGTTTGTGGAGCCTGTAAAAGATTTATAATACAACGTATATGTAGGGTATGCATTATATACATTGAGATATTACATTCAAAAATAAACTTTAAAGAATTTTTGGTAGACTTTGAAAGGGCAGAACACTTGGGGGGTTGTTGTTATTAATATGTTTTATTATTAAACATCAAAATGTTGAATAATTTCAACTTCAGTCATTTATAAATACAATATGACAAATTAATTTGCACTTTATTTACACATTAAAATACATAGGACTCTCAGTGTTTGATAAATTTCTAATCAAAATGAGGTAGTTAATAATTGTTGCACAGAGCCTTGTTCTTCCAGGGACACACAGAGACGTTTTTGTGTGCTGTGTTATAACTCTGTGTCATAAGCAAATATTAATGCACAATGTGATGTCCATGATGGGAAACTGGTACATCAATGTGGAGGCATGTAAAGTAGTTCATGCTATTTTAGTCGTTTATTTCTAGAACTTAGGTTGTGTTATTTACCAAGTAAATATTTTTCACATCAAAATGTTTAAAAGTACCTAAATTGGTCAAATACAAGCAAAATGACTTGCAATATTTATTTAAAATACTAATCTTAATAAATACTCTGGTAAATGTTGCATTAGATTCAATTAAATTGAAGTAAAATGTATAAACTCTTACATTTCTCTACATCATCAATCATACACATATATTGGTTATTGAGTAATACATTAATAAAAGCTTCATTCCTCAAGCGCTATTCCTTAAATTGCACATTAGCTAGCATGATAAGAAAAAAAAAACTTTCATAGAATCGAAATAGAATTTTTCTTGATAAATATAAAATGTATTTATTAGTATTAGGCCTCATCTTTAATATATTTAGGTAACATTGCTCATCTCTAGATCAGCCCCTGGAATCTGATTATATAATACTGAATAAATAATGCAGTCATTTAAAATAAAATGTTATATGTGTAGTCATGTAGCATACACTCATGCACGCTTACCCTCCAAAATATAAAAAATAACTGACAAAAACGTACTCATCAGAACCTATTCAAATACTTAAAAAGTGTGATATTCCTCTTACTGTAATGTTTATTCTCCTAATGCAGGAGGGAAAACGAGGACAAAGGACAAGTACAGGGTGGTATACAGTGACCACCAGCGCCTGGAGCTCGAGAAGGAATTCCATTTCAGCCGCTACATCACAATCAGGCGGAAGGCTGAGCTTGCCGTTACTCTCAATCTTTCCGAACGCCAGGTAAAAAAGATATATGCAAGTAAAAATTATATTGAAATAATTACATTTTATTAAATTAAAATTGAATAATTAACTTAAGTTGTAGCCATGTCAGTGTATTTCCTAACATTCAAACTGGTAGACAGGTTTGCTGCAGAACTGAATACGTTTCGGTAATCTTAAAATGTTTACAGCAAATTAAGTTCGATTAAGAAAAAAAAATATTTTTAATGCTGATTATCTGAGGCCGATTTGTTTTGCTTTTTCAATTTTTTGAGATGAATCTTATTTAGCTAACATGCCATGAACTATCACAATTAAAAATGTTTTATTTATTTTATTTATAATTTTAAAATTTGTATTGTATATTAATTTGGGGATTTAAACAGGCCCATCTTTTCTTTATATCTTATTTTTCATATCTTAGTTTATTAATTATTTTGGTTTTCCTTTCACTTTTAGAAATTTTATTGGAACAAATTCAGAATGAATTTATCATTAATATTTCACAATTTAAAAAATGTCACTATTATATCTGGCCTACTTTTCGGTTTGATTGATTCTAACTAGGAGTTCTGAGCCATGCCTTCTTTTTATATTAATTATGTCATGACTTATTTTTGTGTTATGTGATTGTAGGAACATGTATGTGATGTATGTGATTTTTAATGTGATTATAGACACAAACCCAGAGATGTTGTTTTTTATTTTACATAATAATATATTATTAATAATATTTAATGAGTTTATCTGAAATATTTATTAATTAAAGTACTGGAAAATATATATTGACTAGTTCTTAGTAATAGAACATTTATACTAATTTATCACCTTGTACCTTTCTATGTCTGCAAACTACTCATTTCTGTTCTTCTTGATTTTTTTATGCTGAATAGGTAAAGATCTGGTTTCAGAACAGACGTGCCAAAGAGAGGAAGCTGAACAGGAAGAAGATCCAGCAGTCACAGCAGGCCTCCACCACTACAGCCACTCCACCAGCCGTTGATATCCATGTGAACACTGCTATAGTTGCGAGCACCAGCGGCAGCTTGTTGACAGACACGTTATCTACGGCTATTAAAGAAGAATACTAAAAAAGAGTGCTGATAGCAGAGGTGGAACATGCAATGTGGACGTTAAACTACAGAAACCAAACGTTTACATCACTATACTCTCAGCAAAGTCACAAAAAAACACATGAAATTTTACTACATAAGAAATAGCAAATGAAGCACAGTATTTTAATTGCTTTTCAGTTATAACAGAAATTGTCATCATGATTGAGGAGAAGCATATGCTTCCAGGATATGCAGCTGTTTTAAAGCTCTCACTAATTATTGATTATGTAACTTTTTAGTCTATACTTGAAATGTTGCTTGAACTGTATGTGTGAAATGTTTTGTACTGTGTTCTAAACCAATAAGACTATTAACTATTTTGAATAAGTAAATAAACTATAAATATGATACATTAATCTTTGTATGCATAATAAAAAAAATAAAATGTGTAAAATTTTTGAATTTTGTAGTTCTTAAAAAAAAAAAAAAAAAAAAAAAAAAAGAAGAAGATTTTTTAATTTTTTATTTTTTAAAAAAAAAAAAAAAAAAAAAAAAAGTTGTAGGAGTGCACCTGTGTTGTGTTTTATAGCTGTATGTGGTCTCATTTGGTGGTGTCCATGGTAAATAAATGCTCAGTTGTCATGTGAAAAAAACTTGGCTGGTGAACACCTGTCGTGCGGATAAGAAGGTTATGGAGGAATGTCCCTTCAGCAAAAGGAGTTACTTTGACCTGTTGATCGTTAAATGCTGGGTGTGGCATGGCCAAAGTTGCTCACATCACTTCATAGTCAGATGATTTATCTTAATTATAGATACAAAGATACAGGATAGTTTTCCACATTTGACCCCATGCGATACCACGTCAACAAAATAAACCTTTTCATAGGAAATTCAGAACTTTTTTTAATGACAAACCCTCTGTGACAAACCCCAAAGTGCTCTGTGTATTGGATTATAAAAACTACACATAAGGTTCACCCTAGACCAAGTTGTGTATTTTGTGTTAGGGTAGATCAATGTAGGTAAAATTAATGATATTACACAGTACATCTGGAAATATTATTTAAAACAATTATATCCAACAGTGAACAAAAGCTATCAGTAGAAAGAATAAGCAAATAACATTTGTTCATTCAAGCAATTTTACTGAAAGATTATATGAAAACCAATAAAGAAATGATTAGCTTATACTTGATAAATATTATTTATGTTGTTGGATAAATTAATGTTGGTCCAGAAGAAAACTTTAAGACAAGAACAAATTAATTTAGGCATCGGGCATAAAATATGTACATACACTATTAACAAAGCCCTGACATGGCCTTAAAGAACCCTTCACTCTTAAGACTGCATAAAAAAAGCTTGACGTAAGGGTGATCACCAGCCTTTGAGAGGAGTGATCTCATGTCAGATAAAACACGGGTCATAATAGGTCATAATAATCACTGCTTGACCTAAAGGGAAAAGTGTAAATAAAGAAGTATAAAATGGGGTAATCAAGGGTTGTTAATAAAAGGTCAGTTGTGGATCAACACCTCATGACTTGCTTCGGAAGATGTTCTACTTTATTAATAAGCAAAATGATCAATAAATAGCATGAAGGCTGACCTACCTCATATTGTGTGTTACGTAGGTTATCCAATACAGTATGCCATTAGAGAAAAAACACATGAACTTCACTGACATTTCACTAAAGCGCATGTGGCCAGGGAGGGGGTGGTATTATGCATGTCCGAACAGGTCGACAAAGGATGCAGTTTCCATGGGTCTTCATTCAGCCCTCACCCACCAAGATAAAAACAAAACTTACACCAGAATGCTGTTCACTGACTTTAGTTCTGCGTTCAATACACTCCTCCCCGCTGTACTGATCTCTAAGCTCAGTGACCTGGGTATCTGCACCTCCACATGCAGATGGATTCTGGACTTTCTCACCAACAGACCTCAGATCTCAGGGCAAACAAGTATCCTCAAGCCTCATTCTAAACATCGGCATTTCACAGGGCTGTGTTCTGAGCCCACTACTGTACTCCCTTTTCACCCATGACTGTGCTCCTCTGCATAACTCCAACATCTTAATCAAGCATGCAGATCAGAAATGGTGATGAATGATCCTACAGGCAAGAGATGCGAAGCCTGACAGCGTGGTGTGCCACCAACAACCTGACCCTCAACGTCATGAAGACTAAAGAGCTCATTGTGGACTTTCAGAAATCTAACAGCAGGAGACACTCCCCAGTCTACATCTATGAAACTGAAGTAGAAAGGGTATCCAGCTTTAAGTTCTTGGGAGTTCAAATCTGTCAGGACCTGTCCTGGCACCAGAACACTTCAGCTCTGGTTAGAACGGCACAACAGCACCTGCACTTCTTGAGGAGTCTTAAGAAAGCTCATCTGTCCCCAAGGATTCTAACAAGCTTTTACCACTGCATCATCGAGAGCATCCTGACCAACCCCATCACTGTATGGTACGGAATCTCCACTGTGTGTGAACGTAAAACCGTGCAGAGGGTGGTCAAAATCGCCTCACTCACACCCAACTACCTGTCATTGAGCACCTTCACCACAGCAGATGTCTGCGCAGAGCTCACAACATCATCAAGGACTCTTTACCTCCCATTTACAAACTGTTTAACCTCCTTCCATCAAGAAGGTGATATACTGTAGGAACATACGCACCAGAACCAGCAGGTTCAGTTTCAGATTTTTTCAATCCACCATCACCCTACTGAACTCTACACTACACCATTAGCACACTGTATAAACACTGTGTATAACTTTTTTATACAGTTGTACATATAATGTGCATATTGCAAATTGTAAATGTATATACCCCTCATTCCCTACACATACTGTGCCTTACATAGATCTGCACTAATATTTCACATATATATGTATATATACTTAGTGTACTCAGCTTTTGCACATTTATTCACTGCCTTTCCCTTTATAAATATTTACTTGTACTTTTCAAGACTCTGCATATTTATCACTGCCATAGCCTTATAACTATTCACCTGTTGTACTTTCACAGCAGTGTCTGCACATTTTTCACTTCTACAGCCTTTTTATTTATTAGCAGTACATATATACAGTCATGGCCCAAAAAATTGCACCCCTGCAATTCTGTCAGAAAATGCAACCTTTTGGTAATGCAACAAGAGTTTTGTTACTCATGTTTATTTTTTGGTTTGCATTGGAACAACCCAAAAAAAACAGAAGAAAAGTCAAATCTGATTCAATTAACTTAAATTAAATTTGGTAGCACCTCCTTTGGAAAAAAAAATGACTGAAATCAATCACATCCCATAACCATGAATGAGTTTCTTACACATCTCTACTAGAATTCTGGACCACTCTTCTTTTGCAAACTGCTCTAGGTCATTCAGATTTGAAGGATGCCTTCTCCCAACTGCTGTTTTGTGAAGTGAAGTCAAATCAAGAAGCTTTTATTGTAATCTCTACCATATAAAGCTGACGCAGTACACAGTGAAATAAGACGACATTCCTCCAGAACCCTGGTACTACATTAAACAACATAGAGCTACAGCACATAACATAGAGCTACATAACAGAACACAGAGCGAACTAAAGTAAGTGTCCTCACCACATAACGTGCATCGTGTGCAATCGAGTGCAAACAGTGCAGACAAAAAACAGTTCAGACAGACAACACAAGACAGTGTGGGACAGATACACAAAACACAGAATACAAAATAGCACCAAACTCTTTGAGATCTCTCCACAGGTGCTCTATGGGATTCAGATGTGGACTCATTGCTGGCCATTTCAGAACTCTCCAGCGTTTTATTTGTAACCATTACTGAGTGCTTTTTGAAGTGTGTTTTGAGTCATTGTCCTGCTGGAAGACCTATGACCTCTGGTGGAGACGCAGCTTTCTGACACTGGCCATTAAGTTGAGCCCAAGAATATTTAGGTAATAAAAAGATTTCATGATACCGTTCAAGGCATCCAGTGGCAGAAGCAGCAAAGCAACCTCATCTTTGAACCTCTACCATGTTTGACTGTAGGGGCTGTGTTCTTTTCTTTGAAGGCCTCATTTTTTTTCTGTAAACAGTGCAATGATGTCCTTTACCAAAAAGCTCTACTTTTTTCTCATCTGTCCACAGTACGTTCTCCCAGAAGGATTGTGGTTTTGTAACATAAGTTTTGGCAAACTCCAGTCTTGCTTTGTTATGCCTTTGTGTCAGCAGTGGTGTCCTCCTTGGTCTCCTACCATAGCGTCCCTTTTCATTCAGATTGTGATGGATAGTGCAAGCTGACATTGTTGTACCCTGTGTCTGCAGATCAGCTTGAATTTGTTTGGAGGTTGATCAGGGTTCTTTATCCACCATTTGAACAATCCTTCATTGTGGTTTTTCATTAATTTTGCACTTCTGTCCACTTCCAGGGAGGTTCGCTACAGTGCCATGGGCTGTAAAACTGTAAAGATTGTTAACAATTTTTTCTCACAACACAACACAACACAAAGGTTGATTCAAATTTCTCCATTTTAACTGGTTGCAAGTGTGATTACAATATTGCCCACACCTGTTACTTGCCACAGGGGTGTCTAAATACAAACTACAGGCTTGAAAAGCAATTATTTCTTACAATTTTGACAATGTGCCAATAATTTTGTCCAGTCAATTTTTGAGTTCTGTGTGAAATCAATTTTGACTTTTCTTCTCTGTTTTTTGTGTTGTTGCAATGCAAACAAAAACAATAAGCACGTGAATACCAAAACATTTGCAATTGGAACAATTTTCTGAGAAAAGTGTTGCATTTTCTGACAGAATTGCAAGGGTGCTGATATTTTTGCCCATGACTAAACGGGTCTGTAAGATTATTTCGGAGGTTAAGAAGAAGAGGAGGAGAGTGAGGACTGAAAGAAGAATAAGATGGTGAAAACTGAAGGAGGAAGTCTGTAGTGTGAGATCAGACAGGGGATCGCTGGTATGGAAGAGGTGCTGGACTCTTCATGATTGGGCAACTACTGCAAAAGTGATAAGGGAGACAGCTAAAAAGATACGAGGTGTGACATCTGGAAATAGAAAGGAAGACAAAGAGACGTGGAGGTGGAATGAGGAAGTGCAGGAAAGCAGAAGGAGAAAGAGGTTGGCAAAACAGAATTGGGATCAGCAGAGAGATGAGAAAAGTAGGCAGGTGTACAAGGAGATGCGGCAACAGGTAAAGAGGGATGTGGCGAAAGCCAAGGAAATGGCATATGACGGATGAGGTCAGACAGGAGTCTCCATGGACTATGATGTTTGCGGATGATATCATGATTTGTGGTGAGAGTAGGGAGCAGGTGGAGAAGAGCCTGGAGAGGTGGAGGTATGCGCTGGAGAGAAGGGGAATGAAAGTCAGTAGGAGTAAGATAGAGAACATGTGTGTGAATGAGAGGGAGGGCAGTGAAGTGGTGAGGTTGCAGGGAGAAGAGGTGGAGAAGGTGGAGGAGTTCAGGTACCTGGGGCCAGCAATGCAAAGTAATGGAGAGTATTTTAAAGAAGTGAACAAAAGAGTGCAGGCAGGGTGGAGTGGGTGGAGAAGAGTGGCAGGAGTGATTTGTGATAGAAGTGTATCTGCACGAGTGAAAGGGAAAGTTTATAGGACTGTAGTGAGACCTGCGATGCTGTATGGTTTAGAGACAGTGACATTGACTAAAAGACAGGAGGTGGAGCTGGAGGTAGCAGAGCTGAAGATTAGAAGGATTAGAAACAAGTTTATTAGAGGAACAGCACATGTAGGTCGTTTTGGAGACAAGTTGAGGGAGGCGAGATGTGCAGAAGAGGGACATGGGGTATATTGGTAGAAGAATGCTGAGGATGGGGCTGCCAGGAAGGAAGAAAGAGGAAGGCCAAGGAGGAGGTTAATGGATATGGTGAGGGAAGACATGCAGGTAGTTGGTTTGAAATGGGCAGATGTAGAGGACAGGGGAGTATGGAGACGGATGATCCACTGTGGTGACCCCTAGTTACATTTTTTTTTATTTAGTTCAAGTTAAAATTTTATTTGTCACATACACATACATACAGAGTATGACATTCAGTGAAATGCTTTATATGACTGTCCAGCATTCAAGCATGAAAAAAAGAATAGAATATAAGGATAAAAAAATAAAGTAGTATACAGTAATAGTGCAAAAAAAGTGACATAAGTGAAGACGGAGAGAGAGGTCCAGTACTAGATCCTATGTGTTTCCTGGTTTAAACTTCGATTGGCCTGTGGGAAGAAGCTCCTCCTCATTCACTCTGTGTTTGCTTTCAAGAAGCGGAAGTGCTTCTCTGAACGTAAAAGAGAAAAGAGTCCATTGTTGGGATGGCTGAGGTCCTTCACAATCTTCCTGGCCCTGGTCTGGCACCGCGTGCTGTAGATGTCCTGTAGGTCAGGAAGCTCGGGGCGGATGGTACGTTCAGCTGAGTGCACCACCCTCTGGAGGGCTCGCCTGTCTTGCATTGTGCTTTTCCCGAACTAGGAAGTGATGCTACCTGTCAAGACGCTCTCAATGGTGCTCGCCTGAGAGGGTAGTTTAAAGTCCCTAAAGTGTCTCAGATGGTACAGATGCTGCTGGGCCTTTTTCACCAGGGTGTTGATGTGACAGGAACAAGACAGGTCCTGTGTGATGTGAACACCTAGGTTCCGGAAACTGTCCAATCTCTTCACTGTGGTCCCGTTGAGGTTTAGCGGTTGGTATGGTCGCTTCTGCTTCGTGCTGCAGTTCACTATCAACTCCTTAGTCTTGTTGTCATTCAGGAAAAGATTGTTCTTCTGGCACCATCTCTCCAGGTTTTTAATCTCCTGTAGGTAGGCCATCTCGTCGTAATTTGAGATCAGGCCTACCACAACAGTGTTGTCAACGAACTTGATGATGGTGGTGGAGTTGGAAGTGGCCACACAGTCATGTGTGTACAGTAAGTACAGCAGGGGGTTCAGAACACAACCCTGGGGAGCTCCAGTGCTGAGGGTGAGGGTGGATGAGGTGTGTTTGCCCACCCGTACGGCTTGTGGTCTGTCTGTTAGGAAGTTGGAGATCCATTGACACATCTTGCAGTTAGAGGTTAGTTAAAATACCAACCCACATCCATAAAATTAAGTGCCATAAAGTGACAATACCCCTGAGTAAGGCCTGAATAGGAATTTCTTCAGGCATAAAAGACACACATCTGAGCACAATGTTGTTTGTTTTCTAAAATTGTCACATTGTTTTCTAAAAAGCTAAAATTGTCATAGCTATCTATTATAACTTGTTTAACTTGTTTAAATGTAAACAGTATAACTGTTTTTTGACAATCTGATTCTACATGTAATCCCATTTTTAAGGTTATAATAATCTACACTCTTCTAAAAAGGCTTCTTCTAGATTTTGGTGTTTGGCTGTGAGTATTCATGATCATTCTGCTACAAGAACATTTGTGAGGTCAGGCACCTGTGTTAGTTGAGGTCTGGAGAGAGTTCAGCCCAAAGATGATTAATAGGGTTGAGCTCAGCGTTCTCGAGTTTTTCAACTATAAGTTTGGCAAACTATGTTTTCATTAACTTTGTGGGTTTGTGCACAGGAACATTGCCATGATGGAACCTTGGGTCCTGTATCTTAGTTCTAGTAAAGAAGAAATCATATTTCTATACATAACTTATACAGTTGTGTGCTTCTAAGTTGTCTATAAAGTGTATAACTTATAGGGCACAGTAGTCTTACAAATTCAGTTTCACAAGAATATTGTAGCTTGTTACAAACTGAAGAAATTTACTGTTAAGCCTCCATATAATACATAATTTTAACATAAAAAAGTTGATTAATGATTGCTCATGTTTGTTTGTTGTGGTAAGTGGCACCAGAGAATAGACCAGTTCTGCATTAGCTCTTGTTTCCATATGTAAATTTTTCATGAATACCTTTTCTGGCATTGTTCACATTTCTGGGAATATCCTGGTGAATCATACATTTAAGTTTAACCAATTGATCACATGTAAATAACTCCAGGTGAGAAATACACATACACATTAAAGCTGTACATTGCAGTTCAGGTGCACAAAGGTGTGAGCACCTTCACACTACTCATTGCACAATTTCTGCTTTCTTTTTCCTTACCTGATATAAAAGGGCTGTTTACAGGAATGATGTTGAAAACAAAAAGGCTTAGCTTGTGGTTTGGTAATGTATCAAACATTAACCATGCGGAAGCAGTAAAGAGCTCCTCTGGATGAGGTGATAATGGGCTGTAAAGATAATGTCTCTCTTCATTCTGATACTTTTGACCTTTGACCCTCTTTTCTAAGCCTGTCGGTCACTTTAAAGAATTAAAGAAAATGTAAAAATTGAAGAAACCTTAAAAAGACAAAACATTCATTTTCTTTGAAACATTTAATCATAGTAGGGTTTTTTGGTGTGCATAAAAGCTATTTTTTGTTATATGTAGTATTCCATAAGAGGAGACAATCTTGAATACACTTTTGAATGCAATAGATTTACAATTACTACAACTTCTACTTACACATGGCTTATTTTTGAGTTGGGACATCCACAGCTCTGTATGCTTCATGTTATAACGATCGTGACATGTTAACTCGCTCTCTGTCCTCCATGACCGTAGTTTACAGTACCCTCCCAAAATCAAGCTCAGCCTTGGTCATTATCTGCTACGTGGTTTGCTATCAGTAATAAAATCCCTGATTCATATTCATCCTGTGTTGTCCTGTGTTTTGTTTGTTGGCATTTAAACCCGGAAACACGAATATTCACCACATCGGGCTGTAAACTCTGTGTTAGGTTGCAGAAACAAACTAATCACAAACTCTTTTCGTGGAAATTTACAGAGCACCAAAGCTTCGATTTCTTTTACAATATGACAAAACTAGATTATTTATTTGCACTGGAGCATGGTAATACTGTAACCTTAGTTCCAGTGAAGACAAAATCATATTCTACACCTTTCAAGGATATCCTTTTCATCTGCTTCTAAGTTTGTGGCAACAGCTTGGTGAAGCAACACATACTGTAGGGGTGTAATAAAGTATTACCATTGTCCATAAGGTGTATCTTATAAAGCACTCTAGTCTTACAAATTTGGTTTCATCCGCTTATTGTAGCTCATTACAAACTGTAAGAAAATTACTTTTAAACCTCCACACAATTAATATTATTAACATAAAAACCAAATGCCAAAAGAGCCAAATCTTATTATTTTTTTTTAGAATATCACAAAGGTGGCTTATTTATTTGAGAGATATTTCTATGAAGCCCACCTTTTTATAATTTTTATAAATCATTATAACTCTGCTTCTAAAACTAAAGCTGCCAATGATTCCTTATCATTTTATAAACACTAATAATGACTCAAAATTGGAATGATATAATACAACTAAACAAATCCTTGGACTTATAATCATGTTCTTTTAACTAATAAAGTCCTGTGAGTAATTCTAAAGAAATTACAGTTGCTTTATAATTATGACATACACCACATTCGTTTTCAGCTTTTCAAAGAATTAGAAGCACATTCTATCGTTCATTCAGCATCAGTGCTTTATCCTAGTCAAGGATGATTTGAAGAATTTCCCAAGAACATGGACTGTAAGGCAGGAATGCACTCCAGGCCATAATAGGGCATTACATACACACATTCACAAATCACAGTGAATGTTATGTGTAGACGGGAAGACATCAGGGAAGCTGAATAAAAAAAAAAAAATAACACATGCAGACACAAAGAGAACATGCACAGAAAGTGCATATAGATTGTAAATAGGTTTAACCAAGGGACTTAAATATGTCACAGCTCAATGTACATAGTTGTTTTTTTTTTTTTTGAATAGTGATGATGGACGCGTTTATGGAAAAACACATTCAATGATTATATAGTCACACGATGCCTTACATAAGATGCTTTCATGAGAATTTCAAGACATGGACCTACATTCGTAGACATGGTTATTTAAGAAACATTTATATGAACTCAAATTGTTTAACTTTTTCTCCAAAAAAAAAAAATAAATAAATAAATAAATAAAAAAATTTTAATTAAAAAAGTGAACCGTTACAGTTCCTTCAGGGGAATTAAAGAACCTTTAAATGTAGAGTTTCAGACTTTAGAAAAAGAAGTGCCATAGTTTTACACATTCTATTCAAAAATCATATACATTTGTATAATAGTACAAAACTGTATAATAAACATTTGTGTTTAGCATCACTGCAGCCAAACAGCACCATAATCCCCTAATCAGTCCTGAGCTTGGTTCAATGTCTGTGTGGTTTTATTTTCTTCCTGTTTAAAATTTCCATACATTTCAACCAACTTAGTAAAATATCATAGTAGGCAGAATCGGGGGCAATGATGCCGTGTAAATAGACAGGCATCACATTCAGGCTGTATTCCTTCTTAGGTGCTAGATTGTCCAAGACACTGGAGCTAAATATAAAATAAAATGATTAATAAAATAATTAATATAATTTTTTAAATAAATAAATAAATAAATAAATAAATAAATAAATATATATATATATATATATATATATATATATATATATATATATATATATATAAAGCTTATATAAAAATAAGCTGAATGAATAATTGTGTTTATGAGGAAAAGTTTCATATGTCAAATCTGTGTGAACAGAACACTGACACTGCTTTGAGCCATAACCTAAAGGCGCACTAGTAAAGTTGTTCAAGATTATAGTGGCACACACTGTTCAACCACAATTATTATTACAAGGACTGTCATAACTTGTGTTTCAAGAATTCATAGCCATTCAGCTGTTTATAAGCCAGAATATGTATATAAACACAATTTCTTTCTCATACCCATTTATAAAAATGTTTAAGACATAGCATGTGTAAATCCTGTTTTGGTCTCATTAGCATGTAAGCTATAGTATGAACATTGTTAACTGCATGGTGTTAAAGATGATTAAGGTGCTGATCCAGTGCATTGGCTCTCTAAACATGACATCTGGTTCATTTTTAACGGCTTTTCCAGCCACATAAACTAACAATCTTTTACTTACATTTTTATCAGATTCTTATGTTCCAGATTTGTTCCATTTTTGTGCAAGATAAGATACAACAATTTAAATTTTAACCTTTGTAGCGTTCATACGAATCGTCATGTGACTTAAAATGTCAAAAGAATATCAAATCACATGTCTAGCTGATAAAACTTACTTCAGACAAAAAAATATTTATTCATATTAAAATTCAAATCAAGATACTAGTAGAAGAAAAAAATTTTTTTAAAACAGAAGTAAAGATTATGAGATCCCAAACCACTGCTCAAATCATAAACATTACACAACTGCAGTCCATCTAGAGTTCAGTTTCAATCCATGGAACAGTCATGATTCACGTGCCCTCCTGTGAGCTACATTTGACCTGTGCTGATGAGTCCATGAGCCATCGCTTTAAAAAAAAAACACCGCTTGGCACATGCCCTAGAGGGCGCCCTCTGCTACTTTCTTGAACAGAGCGCGTCTCTGCTGCGCCGTCATGTTCTCACAGCTCTCCAGAAGATTGGCCACGATCAGGGTCTGCTGAACGGACTTAGCCTTCACCCACACCCTGCCGTTTAAACCCACCACCATCTCGAAGGGGAAGATCTTCTCAAGATCTTTCACTATCTCGCTCTGAGGTGTGAGGAGCCTGAGAGGAAGAAAAGAGCAGAATTAATTTCTAACCATCTGTTAGAATGCAATTGTAAAGGTTGTAGGGGGAACGAGGCAAAATGTAGAACAATGGCTCAATATTACAGCAAAAAAAATTATAATAATGTAAAAAAGAGGATACAGTCAAGAGACAATGTGTTGGTTTGAATTTCGTAAGCTGAAGAAAACACACAATGGCTTATTTTATCTTCGGCAAGTGTTTTATTGAGTGTGCCCAACAAGGCATAAGCAATAAACCTGTCCAAAACAGAACATTTGAGCACTTAATGTTACTTCTAAAATAATTTAAAAATATAATACTGCAAAATGTTTCATTGCAGCTGCATTTCTGCTGCTTGGAACTGTCCTTAAAATGTTCTGCTTAGTGATCTACCCGATACTCCTCCATCCATTAGTTTATGAAAACCCTCAAACTCACCGTTTTATACTCAACAAATTAAAAAAAATTCAGCATCTACAAATTATTGAGTAATTTTGCAGGAGTTTTTATGTCCAATGTTCAGTCACATGGGCCACATTTGGTCCATATTTCATTCGTACACACACACACACACACACACACACACACACCAGAATTTATATTTAAAAAAAGTTACCTTGAGAGGTAATGTGTTTATATTGTCATGCGTAACCCTGAACAAAATGCTTAAAAACCTACGATTTATTTAATAAAATCTAATTCACAGTTGAATATGTATGTAAATAGTTCAATTATCTGGCCAATAACTAGGCATCACTCCTTGTCATCAGTTGTGAAGCTTCATTTCAAGGAATTCCAAATAAATATTTTAAATCCATATTCAAGAGCACTGTAAAAAAAGACAATGTGTGCATTTTAGATGTGATCGTGCAATGTAGTAATGTGCAGCAATTTCCTACTGAACCGTTAAAGAAATCTTGTGTGCAAAAAAGATGAGAATACTGAACACTTTTAGAATGCATATTAAAAATTTATTTTTTATTTTTTCAGCCCAGGTCATACACTAGGGGCTGAAATTCTGAGATGATTCAAAAAAATTATTTAAAACCGGAAATAAACAAATTTTAGAATGAGAAAAATTTTAGAACAACAAAAGGATGCACAAAATCATAGTGATTTAATATTCAAGCAAATTTGCAATATTGATATGTTTGTTATTGTTAGCTCCTTTGTACAAAAGGTCAGATTTTCAGAGTCTAATCCCATTCCATCAGAACAGGTGTCTAGACGACATGAGGGTAAATCTCAAACTCAGCTTGAGTGCACACTGCCACTAAAGCAAAAAGAGGACATCATAAAAACTCCGAAATACATGGAAAGATATTTCAGATTCTGCTTGAGTTATTGCTGATATCACTTGTAATCAAAACGTGTGTTAACTTGCACAAAGAATGGATTTTCACATGAATTTTGGACCCCAGCGTATTAATATTAATCGTGGTGCCAGTAATGGATCTCTGCATACCTGCGCACTAATCCCAAAGACACCTTGAAGAGAAGCCCGTCTGCTCCGAACACTCCCATCCCGTTCGCCCGGCCACAGCTGTCAATACAAACCAGCTCTGGCTCCATGTCTTTGTTTGCGATGATGAACTGGGAGTACACCAAATCCCCAACCTGTACAGTGGTAAAATAACAACAATAAAACAAAACTCACATTTCATTTCAGTGCACACAAAAAACACACGCAATACGAGCAGACAGTGTCGGAATCATACCTGCACATTGGGACGGTTCCTTTTAGTCGCCCCTTCGAAGGCTAAGTAAGACAATGAGGCCTGCTCGCTGCCCCCGACGTCCACTTTAAAGATGTCCCCGGTCTTCGCCGTCACTATGCCGATCACGCTCTCGCCTTTAACCGGAACATACTGGAAAGAAATTTGCTCAAAGTAAATTAGAATATCCAGACTGGAAGTACGCAGCTATAGAGATTGCAGGTGCTTGAGTAACTACAGAAGGTACCTTAGTTACAAGTTATTATCTGAGTAACTACTATTCAGCTTACTGAAAAAAAACAAAAAAAAACAGGAAGTAGGACAAAAGAAATGTCATTAAAGCTATTTAAGGGAGCTGTCCGGTGAAAAATAAAAAAAAAATGGTGTTCACTGAGTTATCAGCATACGGAAGTCCTACGAGTACATGCATTATAATATTTTCTCTTTCTTGATCTCGACATATCGAAAGTTGTTTTGCCATTATTATCCATTCCTTATGATCAGTACTTAATTGTTTCTGTGTATTTTGGCATAAGAGCGTATTCTAGAGGCGGCATTATCACAGAATCGTGGATAATAACATAATTTGTTATGGTTATTATTCATGATGTTGCCTCTAGAACATGCTCCATCCTTTATTGCTCTAACTTGTAGTACATCCTTCCCAGCTCGGTTCCTCTGCCTGGCCGATCGGTACAAATCCTTTTCTCCTTCCTTAGTGTCCAACTTCTCATACAGCTCCTCGTATGCCTTTTCCTTGGCTTTCGCCGCATCCCTCTTTACCTGCTGCAGCATCTCCTTGTTCTCCTGCCTACTTTTCTCATCACTCTGTCGATCCTAATTCTGTTTTTCTTTCTCCTTATGCTCTCCTGCACTTCCTCATTCCATCACCACATCTCTTTGTCTTCCTTTCTATTTCCAGATGTCACACCAAGTACTTTTCTAGCTGTCTCCCTCCTCACTCCTGCAGTAGTTGCCCAATCATCCAGCACCTCTTCACCCTGTCTGACCTCTTCCCTGAACCTCACACTACAGTCTTCCTCCTTCAGTTTCCCAAATAGTTATAGTAAATAAAATCAATAAAATAAACGTGTTCACCTTACACATTGAACGTCCATACATGTAACATAACTTTATTGTGTAAAATTTGCTAGTTTGTTTATTGTAGAAACTCAACATACTATCATGGAACCACTTGACTTTTATTTATGCTGCTTTTATTTATGTAAGCTTAACAATTATTTTTTGAGTGTAGTAGATCTGGACTAGTATCTGGATGAGCAGAGTGTGCAGATAAAGAGAGTAGATTGCTGTGCAGACTAAAACATTAAAGCGCTGCTGCACCGCTTTGGTGAAGTAGTCCATCAGTAGGCAACTGCATTGAGGGAAATGAAAACTGACCACATGTCAATAATGGCTGCATATGGAGTAAGAGGAAACCTGTGCCTGTAGTTCCTTACGCGTTTCTGCTGGGACTCTATCCAGTACAGATTGGGCTGCTTATACCGGAGGACGCCGCTTTTATACACCAGGATCTCGTCTCCGTTTCGGCGCAGTCCCGGTCCGCATATGATCTTTTCAGCTTTAACTCTGCAGTCCTCCTGCACAGAGGACACATCAAACCGGAAGACATCTCCTGGTAAAACCACCTCACCTATCTGAGCTTTGAAACAAGAGTGGATGATGTCCATGCTGAGATATGAGGCACTACAGTGTACACTTTCACCATACCCACGTGAAGAACGGGTAGTGTGCGGGTAAACTTCCGGGTATTGGAGCAACCTTTCAAAATAACGGTACTAGCTGGCTGGCTAGAGCTCGGATTTATTTATCGATTCATTTATTCATTTATACACTCATTCTGCCTCGGGTTCTTGAACGTTTTACAATCAGGGGCCACCTTGATTAAATATAAAAATAAAAAAAAATCAGTACAGATTGCAGATTTTTACAAGGCTTTTTTTTCATTTTAAAAAGTGTACATGTTTTATAGTAACCCAGGATGTTGAGTGGGTACATGATTGCTTGTATCTGAAGTGTTTGTATCTGTAATTCTTCTGTAAACAAAAAAAATTAACAAAAACCTTGTTACGTCTAAGCAGGCATAATAAAATGTGATAAGAATGGGCTGTGAGTTCTTACAATATAATTAACCGCAACACCATCTCTATGGCATCTATGGCAACAACTTTGACAAAATATTATGTTTTAAATATACAGTACCAGTCAAAAGTTTAGACACATGTTTATAAGGTAGTCACCCAGACTGGTTTTTTGTTCACAGGGTTGCCTTGTCAAGTATTCATTTGTGACATTTCTTGCCTTCATAATGTGCTTTAGTCCATCAGATACCTTGTGGAGAGGAAAGGGTGAGTCAATAGTCATATTAGTGCTACTACAACTACTATACAAATCCATAATTATGGCAAGTAAATAGAAAAGACACTCCATCATTTATTTTTGAAATGAAGGTAAGCCAATCTCAAGAACTTTGTGTATCCGTCAAGTCAAGTATATTTCTATAGCGCTTTTCACAACAGACATTGTCTCAAAGCAGCTTTACAGAATTTAAGAGTTAAGGTGAATGGTGCGTATTTATCCCTGATGATCAGCCATGGCGACTGTGGCAAGAAAAAACTCCTCATTTGGGTGACATCAAGACACCAAGTGCAGTTGCCAAAACCTTAAAATGCTATAAACAGGCACTCGTGAGGATTTGGACTGTCTCAGGAAGGGAAGATTACCTCAGAGCTACCTCTGTTGCAGAGGATAAGTTTATTAGAATTACCAGCCTCAGAAACCACCAATTTGCATAAATGCTTCTTGGAGTTCAAGTGGCAGACAAATTTAAAAAAGAACCAACAACAAGAAGAGACCTGCCTGGACCAAGAAACATGATGAATGAACATTAGATAGACATGGACATTAGATTATTGAAAAACTGTCCTTTGTTCTGATGAGTCTAAATGTGAGATTTTTGGTTCTAACTGTCATGCCATTGTTAAATGTACAGAGGGTGAACAGATGAATGTGTAGTTCCCACTGTGAAGCATGGAGGAGGAGGTGTAATAGTGTGGGGGTGCTTTGGTGGTGACACTGTTTGTGATTTAGTTGAGTTCACACTTAACCAGCATGGGGCCAGCATCGTGTGACCATCATTTGTTTGTCAACAGGACAATGACCCCAAACACACCTTTAGGTTATGTAAGAACTATTTGTCCAAGAAGGAGTGTGATGGAGTGCTGCATCAGATGACCTGGCCCCCACAATTCCCTGATCTAAATCCAGCTGTGATGGCTGGGATGAGCTGGACCGGAGAGTGAAGAAAATCAGCCAACAAGCACTCAACAACTCTGGGAACTCCTCAAGAGTGCTGGAAAACCATTCTAGGTGACTACCTCATGAGGCTGAGAAATGGCAAAGTGTGCAAAGCTGTCATCAAAACAAACAAATATTCTTTGAATAATTGAAAATATAAAACATTCTGGGTTATTTAACACATTTTTGTTGACTACATAATTCCATGTTTGTTCTTTTATAATTTCAGTCTCTTCAGTATTAATATATGATGTTGAAAATAATAGAAATAAAGGAAAACCACTAAATAAGAATGTCCACATTTGTACTGGTACTGTATATGATGAGAGTTTTATATATTAAGTAAAGGTGTTATATATGCAGTAAAAGTGTAATATATTAAGTAAGAGTGTTATATATTCAGTAAATGTGTTATATATTAATTAAGAGTGGAAATAAATCGTTTTGGTTTATTGATCAATTGCAACACTTGCGGTTTTATTTTGAAGGATGATAAAAGACGTCATTTCCTGTTTTTATTGTCAATGGTTTTAAACATAATTTTAATATCAAATATTTGGTTTCGCGTTGCTAACAAGTAGTATCGATTTCATCTTAATTAATCAGGTGAAGGGAGGAATATTATTTATAGGAATATTACTCTTGGATTGCAGTAAGGTACGTAACCGGATATGACGAAAATTCAGTTAGTTTGGACGATAGAAGGTTGGGCAGCAGGTGAGCTTTATGAACTTGTGAGGATTAGCTCATAGTCATATTAATAAATGAAATGTTTTGTATCGCTGTGTAAATATTAATTGTGATGAGGAATGAAAGTTAGCTGGCTAGCTGTAGCCATGCTTCTGCTTTCTGACAGTTTCCTGTTTTGAAAAAGAAGTTCCTCAGAGAACACAAACCCCAGCAAAATGGACCATGAGGTGTCTGTGATGCTGCACTGTGCTCCAGCTCAGGGCTTTGAAGAGCATCAAGTAGAAGCAGAGATATCCAGCAGGTACACTTGTTACCTGGTGAGAAGTTAAAAATGCCTTATGGGTGTGGGGTGTGGGTTGCTCCTCTGAACCTTCTTGTGTATAAATCTGTGCAGGTTCAACCGCAGTAGTGTTCCTGAGATCGAGGAACATATCGAGGCGGTGTGGAACGTGCGTGTGACCAAAGAACCGTGGCTTTTCAACGGAGCTAAATTCAGACTGCACTTGGCAGAGCTCTCCATGAAACCTCCTCAGGCCCATACGCTCTTCTGCACCATGGCTGAAGCTCCTGCCTCGCAAACCGTTCACTGTGAAACAGCCGAGATCTACGATAAGCCTGGGAATTATCCGGCTCGAAATCATATTACCTTGCATTGCATTGGTGAAAGAGAGCATGCCTCTCAGAGAGAAATGCATGGTTTGCCAGTTAATGCAATAATTGAGAAAAGCAGCAGCTGTAGAGAAGGTGCAGGAGAACCTGAGGATGAAGGAACCTCTGCGGTGATGGTCAGATTGCAGCTGGGTTTGACGTGTTATAAAGACTTCCTAGGAACCAACTGGTCACAGGAGGCTGTGAACTTGCAGAAGCGTGGGCAGCTGGAGCTGGGAGATCCTCAGGCTCTTCTGGCACAGCCTCTTGGTGTCGGTGCGGTCCTTCTTACCTCAGATGAACAGGTGGTGATGCTGAGAAGGAGTCAGAGAGTCGCAGAGGCAGCAGGGCTTTTAGACATACCTGGTGGGCATCCTGAGCCTAAGGTGATGTGTAAGGGATGTAATAAAGAAATAGATGCAAGCAATAGAACAATAATTGGAGACTTGGCGACTTCTTCCCATAAATGTCATTTTCTCAACACTTCCATGCATTAGCTTGCTTGAATTTGTTACTCTAGAAACACTCATGTATTACAATACATTCATATAAATCCGATTTGTTTCAAAGCCAGACATTGTCCGAGCTGTACCTCCAAAACCAAGCTGGAATTCGACAGCATTGTTCTAGTAGAGTCTTTGACACTTCAGCTAGATTACAGTTTGCAAACGGTTTCCAAATAAACATGCACGTCACACGTTTGTTTATTTCCTCAGGCTGTGTGTCAGGGAATGAGTGAGGAGGGTATCAGCATCGAACTCCTACAGGGTCGTGAGAAAGCTGTCGTGGCAGAGATCTTCTCCTCGATCTGTGCTGAGGTCAGGGACGAGGTGTGTGCAGTTTACACAACAGAAGTATTGACAACATAGTGTTCGAGAACGATCGGGACGTCTGAGAGGGTTTGGAGGTGTGCGCATTTGTGAGCGATCCGGGTTTGCTGCTTCGGTTTTTCTGTCTGCATCCCACTTGCAATCGTTTCTAATGGATTCTGTTTAGTAAACTATGAACAAGACGATGCAAACAGTACAATTATTTGCTGTTCTGCCTTTTTTTAAAGCCCACCAAGACAAAACATTTTTAAAGCACAGCATAATGTTGTGTTTGTATGCAGTAAGATTCCGTTGTCTGGTCGTAAAGGAAATTGAAAGTGGTAGCTCAGTGGTTGAGATGTTGAACTTCTGAATATCGCATCACTGCAGGTAAATGTTCCACTGGATTTTCTCAGCGCACCTGTTCTGATGGGAATAGCACTGAACCACACCAGCGCAGGACGGCCCAGTGCAGAGTTTTTCATCAGGTAAAACAAAACACAAAGAACTTGTACGGGTCGTTAAAAGGGGATTTGGATTAATGCAATTCTTCCATTTGGTGGAAATGAGGTTTACAAAACGCGTGTAGTATTGTTCCGGTATTAGTATAATCTATAAACATGCTGTAAATATCACAGACCAAAGTTTTGTCACACCTGACATTTCCAGCCATATGTGGTTGTTCCCCAACACCTGTTACCACAAAGTTGGAGGTAGTTTGGCTACAGTAGCAGAACATTTCCCATTCACATGAACTAGGAGACTCAAACCTGTTCCAGCATGACAATGCCCCTGTGCACAAAGCAAACTCCGTGAAGATATGCTTTACATAGTTTGAAGTGGAAGATCTTGAGTGGCCTATTGAACACCTCTGGGATGAATTGGAACACTGACTGCACCCCAGGCCTCCTCACCTACATCAGTTCCTTGACTTTACTAACACTCTTGTATCTGAATGAGCACAAATATCCACAACTACACTCCAAAATCTGGTGGAACATCTTCCCAGGAGAGTGAAGGTTATTATAACAGCAAATGGGGACTAATTATGGGAAGCACATACAAATCTTAGGCTCAGGTGTCAACAGATTTTTGTTCAAATTGTGTAGATCATAATGGGGTGGCCATTTTGAGGCCCCCCCATGCAGTTTTTTTTTTTTATTTATTTTTTTTTACGAGTTTATGAGTAGATCGTTACAGTTCACTTTAAGTGTAATCCGTATTTTATACAATGTCATGTAGCTTAAAGACATTTGAAAGAAAGAAATTACATTTATGACATGCATTGATAGATTTTGGGAGAAATAGTATTTCATTATTTGCAATTACTGAACAAAAGGAAAAAAAAAAAATCAAACACCCAACACGATATAACTCATCACTTACATATGTGAAAATATATAGATTTATATGAATTGCTAATAGTTTCCATTTGTTTGTGGGCAGGTGTTCTCTGACGGAGGAGGAGGTGAAGGAGTTTTATTGGCGCGGAGGTCCTGAAGCTCACGAGTCTACAGATATAGTGTTCCTGAGTAAATCAGTAAGGCCCTTCACTAAGGCAGCATCTACACTAATCCGAATACATTTGAAAACGGCATTTCATCTAAAAACGCTACGTGTCCACACTGTCGCTTTCAGTCATTTTATTTTTTTTAAGTTGCTCATCCACACTGAAACATGTGAAATCGCGTCCTTTATTTAATTTCCGGCTCTAAAACTTCATGGCAATGTCACATGACTGAAAAGTGTCATTGTTTTCACAGTCCACACAAAACGGCGGTCTCAATTGTTTTCGAAAACGTTTTTTTTTTTTTTTGTTGACCGAAAGCGCCGCCGTCTCAGTGTGGACGAAAGGCCGAAAAACTGAGAGAAAAATATGCGTTTTCAAACCAAACATTTTAGTGTGGACATGGCCTAATACACTAACTCCTTTCACATTGTATCACAAGTGTAAAAAGATACACACTCATGCTGAAATCACTGTGATGATTATATTATAGGAGATGCTGCAGTTGGATGTGAAGTCACCCTTGTGGTCAGAATTGTGCCCTTCAGCTAAAGGAGCCGTGCTGCTGTACCAACTAGTGAGACCTGATTAGTCTTAAAACAAATTTTTGGTTTAAAAGATTCCCAGGTCTCAAATAAATCATGAATGATTTCAAATATATCTTTGAAAACTGTATTTCATAACATTGCCATGCTATGGAAATGGAGCTTTTTTTTTTTTTTTTTTTCCTGAAAATGAGCTCCAGCCCAAGTCCAAGTGGAGCAGGTGGAGCTGGTTGAGGGAGAGTAAAGAAGCTTGATATTTTATACACCAATTGTTATTCGCCTTTCAGGCAAAATAGGGCTTTAACATTTATTATTTTTTTATAACTGTAAAGGTTCTGGACTCTATATAATGTATACTTTTTTATTGTATTTTAGAGCTTAATATATTTTACATAAACGGTTTCTGAATTTATTTAAACATCTGAAATGTGACCAATTTATTTTTATATGTCAGTTTCACATGTACCATCATGAAAATCAATAAAACATTCTATATGAACGAGCCGAGTTTGTGCAAATATTTTTTATTTCTTTTAAATATTATGTCTTCAGTGTTCAGACAATATAAAAAGAGAACTTTAATTAAAAAGGAAAAGCTTTTTGAGAATACTGTAGTAAAACCAGAATCTGGTCATTTCTTTGTACAGAATGCACAAAGGATTAAAATTTAAAATGTCAGCATTAGAGCATTCCTGCTGCTTCAGTTCTCTGAGGAAAACAACTTGGAATGCAGTTGTTCAAGATAAAGTCCAATGCCAACTGAATAAAAATGATCTAATTGGGTTGCTGTTCTGATTCACCAAAAAGCTTGGTTGCCAAAATAGTAGCTTTGGCTGCCATAGTAGCTCTGATTTTGGTTACTCGGGTTCCACTGCAAGAGAAAGAAAAAATGTTATAACAAGAATCTATATTTTTTTTTCCCGAATTACAAAGAAGCAATGTAAGACAAATGTGTGTGTTCACTGCATTCGCCTATTATTCACTAACAAACGTTTAAAAATTAATAAATATATGAAGGGACAATTAAAATAAGCTTACTATCATATTGAGCCAAAAGACCGACGCAGGACCCAAAATTTAATCTTTTTATAAAAAATTGTTGTAAAGCTACAGTTAGAATCATTGAGTATGAAAATAAAAAAGTAATAGGAAGAGAGGTGTTTTCTTAGAACACTGATTTAGTATTTTAGTCATTTGACCTACACAGAGTATAAAAAACAAATACCAATATGCTGATGTCTTTCCAGTTAGCAACTCCATGCAATGTGTAAATAGTGTCACTAATACGGTTAGATACCTGTTCGGTGCAGGGCTGATAGTAATCTCTGTACCGCTGTGGATCACTGTTACAGCCGTAAGGTTGAGCAAAAGCAGAAAAGTTCCATCCCTGAAGACAAGAAAGTTACTGCATGTAGGTCTACAACAGCACAAGACATTAGTCTAATGCAAAAAAAAATAATAATACTTACATTTTGTTTATGGCATCCCCACTGTGACTGCTGCGCATACTGACTGCGAATTTGGGTCATTCCTGGCAGATGGGAAAGCAAAATTAAACACAACATTTGTAACAAAAGTGCCAGTATCTAATTATAGGAAAGCAGATGTAATTGTTGACCATCTCTGTTATTTAACTACAACAATTATTCCTGTTTCCATCCTTATCGTTATGATTATCGTCCAGTCCCACACTCTGTTCTGTTTTCCTCACCGTGTGCTTGGATGTGACGTTTATGGGGGCGCTTTTTGTGCGGCTTGCGTTTAGGGGGTGTAGGTAGGAGACGTGTGGCTTCCTCTTTATAGCTTGTGAGGAGTTTCTCTGCGTCTTCACAGCAGAGCTCGGCAAACAGGATGTCCTCTAGGAGATCGCCTTTCTCTGGGAGGGTGAAGCTCGCTGCCAGACCAGAAACAAAACATACATATATACATACATATACTGTGTATATATATATATATATATATATATATATATATATATATATATATATAAAAAAAAGAAAAAACTAATCCAAGTCATTGCTATTACTACAATACATGCATCATATAACATTTTTATATACACTTTTATTATGTACTTAATGTCGAAAATATTTTTGTTTTAATCTTACTTCTATTTTATTTTTGACAGCTTTGTTGCATGACAGCATTTTATACCTATCTGAATAAATCGAATGCGAAATCTACAGAAATTCTGATTAAATGCAGGGCGACGCTAGTTTATTTTAACGCTAAACTAACAAAGAGCGTTAAAATAAGAGCAGAATTTCATAGTACATCTCAATCCTGGTAATCTGTAGCATGGCAAACTTTGCCCAAATTAATTTAATACCAAAAATAATAATCGAGAGTGAGGCCTTCTAGAGTTAGATGGAAATAAGGTGAAATGGTAAAGGGTTAGTATGATCTGACCTTTGCTTTTTAGCAGTGATATTTCAAGCAGCACTGCACCCTCGTTCTGCTCTTTCTGCTGCAGACGTCTTTTCCACTCCTCATCCGAGGGGACGAGCACCACCGCCTTCCTCTGATAACCGGAAAAACTCAGCAGCTTGTGCCTCTGAGCAGACGGGTAAATGTTCGCCTAGGTAATGAGGAAATAAAAGAGAAAGGCAGGATTGTACACAATGCATCTGTGTATATGGCATATACAATAGTTATGGACACATGCACATTGGGACTGTAATCATTCTTATATTAAAAAAAAGAAAATAGAAAAGAGGCATAAGAGACCTTATAAAATATAGAATAAATAAAAAATATATAATAATTTTATAT
>JAAIIK010000080.1:1202660-1225756 GCA_014706435.1 Silurus glanis
GTGTGTGTGTGTGTGTGTGTGTGTGTGTGTGTGTGTGTGTCTGATCACTGGGGTCTTTGGAGAATGTATGTTTGACTATAGTAATTGTGTGTGCACAAGTTTGGGGCCTGTAGACTCTGTGGTTTATCACAGAACAACGCCTCCAGTAATTGTGTACCAACATTAATATAATTTGTGTTCAAAACATGCAGAAAATACCTTAAAGCATTTATTTCTCAAATGTGTTTCATTTATAATTTTGTAATGTAGCCAGCGTAATTTAATTAAAGACTTCTGAATTAAAATTAAATTAAATAAATACATAAATAAAAAAATGCATTATATCTATAATACTATAAACCACAAAACTAGAGCCATTTTCCATTACTGTGTCACTTGGGCATATCAAAATACTATAATGCACACAAATCTGTGTAATATCTCAAATAAACTCCGCAATGCACTCAGAACCTGTTTACTGACCGTTTCAAGACAGTAACTTTACAGAACGTCTCCGGAGGTTACTTTTTATTTCCCTGACCAAAATCAGTCTGTCACTTCACCAACAGTGATTGATTTGAGCTGCAATTAATCAGTGTGCTTTGAAACGCTACACAGGCAAATCAGTTGGAAATAAATTTTGAAATAGATGGTGGAAAAAATTGACCAAGAAGCATAACAATGGACAAAGACTGATGTACAATTATCTGCTCCGAAGAGCATTTCTTGGGGGTAAATCTGTTTTTTTTTTTTTTCCAGTTTCTTTTCTTACAACTGAATACACACAATTAGATTTCATTCAGTTGTTACCTACATGGAAAAATATCCATTATTATCATTCACTGACAGGATGAATTTTTAGATGGAAACCTAAAAGTAACTATTACATCCGTCTGCTAAAAGGTTAGACAGCTATTGTAAAAACAAACAAACAGTTATATCTGTTTGTAAAACTAACCAATGTTAAAACAATTATATATATATATATTTTTTTTTCACAGTGCTGTTGCATTCCTAAATTTGTTTGGTCAGAATCTGTTGATTCTGTGACAGCTCTAATCAACTTCAATAAAACAAAGAAAGCGTGTTTCGAGTGTTTTTAGCTTTTATACAGTTTTAAGTAGGATTACAAGCACTGACTTGTGGACTTTTCACAACATCAAAACTAACAATGTATAAAAGTATGACGTGTCATTCTTTTATATACTGAAACATATAATCATTCGCCAGTTGCTGTGGTTTTAGAAGAATAAAAACACTTAAGGGCATGTTGTTATTTGGAAATATCAAGATTTAGGGTCCCTGATTATTTTTCTCAAACTGCACACCCCATGTGGTTTGTTCTTTGCATGATATTTCATATAGAACAGTTATGGCATGGAAAAAATCCAACAACAATTATACTCTTATGTTCATTGCAGTACGTTTATATTTGAGCCAAGTCAAGTGAAATCTATTCATATAACACAATATTTGTTGAATAATCTGCTTTACAGGGCTAGCTAATTTAAGATAATTTAAGCCCAACAAGATAAGAACAAAGACCCTGTATTTTGGTATTTCCACCTTAGTTTTGTAAATTAACCTGGACATAAACCTGTTGTCTGGGCACTGTCTATCTTGAGCATATGCAGTCAATGAATTGTCATATATGCGTGGAGGATGGATCATTTTCAAAATGTTTTTATCTTTAACAGCATAGATATAGACTCAGTGTAATTAACCTTGCAAGTTGACGTTGTGGCAGGAAGTATTAAACGCAGGAATGCCAATAACAGTGAATCTGTGTAATATATCTTAGTAATGAATTATTCATTTCCACTGTCTTATTCCCTCCTTATTTTCATTAATGGTATAAATAAAAAATGGTTCTTATAATATCCCAGGCTTTCCTCTCTGTGCTGTAATTGCACCCCTGAGTAAAGTATGTCCCTTAGCAGTGATGCAAAGATTGTGTGAACCTTTTGATAGGAGTTCTTTAGCGAATCTCAGCGAAGGCACACAAAAAAGGGTTCCCTTTCAAAGGTTTCAAATGCAGACATGAACTTGTGAGCTATTGTGAAGGATGAGCATCCACAAATCTCTGTGTCTCTGGTGTAGTACAGTAAGTCATACATTTGAGCAGACATCCTTGTTTCTGATGCTTATCTGCTTGTCGAGTGCATTCTATTGGTATTTATATATCACAAACAAAGTCCTTGGACCACTCACTACAATGACATTTGCAATCAATGCTAAACTCACCACTAACTAAACAAAGAAAACCAAAGGAAGAGCTTATTTTAAACTTGTTTGTGCTCAGCCCAGCTTGAGAGGTTGAATTAAAGTTAATGCCTACCTAATATAGGATTTAATTCAATTTGTCTCGAGATAATTCCATTGTCAGCAAAGAAGACAGACAGGCAGCCACTTCCCCTCCAATTAGCTGAGCCAGGGGTCGATTTGTGCTCAAGGAACCTGTGAAGTAGAAACTCTATCAATGTCCATTATCCAAAGGAATGACTGTCACATGTTAATTCTGACCTTGTTATTTCATTATTGTTATTGACATCACAACTACACCAATATTGATTGCATTTTTGTGCTCCAGCTTCTTGCAAGAGTGTAGCCTGCAGCATATATTACATTGTTATTGATAGTCCCTTTTTCAGAGGAAGAAACACCTTTGTATAACAATTAGGTAAGTGTAAGATTTTGCTGTAGGGGATATGCAAAGAAAAAAGAAAAAGAAAATACATTGAGGCAGACTGTATTTGACTGTGACTTCTAAAGCTTATCTACTCACTTACAATAAAGAGTGTTTAGTACATTAATACAAAATCGAGACATTATTTATTTGAAGCCTTAATATATAAATGGCTTATATATATATATATATATATAGACATATATATATATATATAATTAGATGTTATAGATGTTACAGTTATTTACTGGTAATTTGGGTAGTGTAAAGTTTACAGTGAACAGCTATAAAACATGTTTACAGTAATGGTATAATCCAGTACATTTGCTCAATGCAGGATACAACATTGCAACCCAAGGATTTGAACATACAATCTTCTGAATTGTACCATAAAGCCTTAAATACTGAGCCACCACAAATAGCTTAACTAACTCCAACTAATTCAGAGGTATAAATGCAGATTATTATAAATATGGAATAAATAAATTTTCTGTGGACTCCTACCCATTACCCTGTTGCTGTTCAAAGCACACAATTGTCTAGAATGCCTAGCAATAACATTTCTCTTTGCTGGAACTAAAAGGCCAAAATATGTTCCAGTATGACAATTCCCCTATGCATAAATCCTTCTCCGGGAAGACACAGCTTTGCAAAGTTTGATCACAGATCCCTGACCTGAATCGCACTGACCACCTTTGGGATGAACAGGAACACCAACTGAACCCCAGACTTACTCACCCAACATCAGCATCTGATCACATTAATGCTTTTGTTGATCACACAGAAAGATTTTTCTATACTTTATACTTATACTTGCCACTTTAATGCACATTACTGCACAGTGAAATTCTTTCTTTGCATATCCCACTGATGTTAGGATGTTGGGGTCAGAGCATAGGTTCAGCCATGATACAGCACCACTGGAGCATAGAGGGTTATGGGCCTTGCTCAAGGGCCCAAAAGGGGCAGCTTGGTGATACAGGGGCTTGAACCCCCAACCTTCCAAACAATAACCCACAGCCTTAACCCCTGAGCACATTTCCATAGCTATGTTCCAAAGTCTAGTGAAAAGCCTTTGCAGATGATGTCCACTGTGAAAAGCGCAATAGAAATAAACTTGAATTGAATTAAAGACTGCAATTTATATAATGGAAAATATGGGACTAAACCAGGAATGGGATGCTCAACAAGCAGGTATGAGTGTGATGGTCAGATGACCACAAACATTTGACTATTTGACTATAAAATGTCAGTCTGACCATGTAAAAGGTTTTCCCCAGGCTGCCACACACTTTTTCCCTTTTATTCTTAGTATTGGTAAATAACTCTATATGTGCATTACATCTCTATTATGATTTAAAAATGCAGGAAAATTGTTAATTGGAATAATATGAACAATGACTCAGCAGCAAAAAAATTATAATTACCTTAATTTAGATGTATTGTACATAAACCTGGGTTAAACAAACATACCCACAGCATGAAAAAAGTACCCTTCACATTTATAGAGATTGTAAGAAGCTGGCTTTCCTATACCTAGTCGAAAAATCTGAAATGTACTGTGCGTTTCTCTGAGTTTTCTCATCCAATTCAGCCTTTCCCCAGTGGTTAGCCACTAGATCTGCACTAGAGAATTCACAGCTGGGAAACACAGTCCGTGCATTGATCTTATCTGCATGACAAATGTGCAGAGGAACTCATCATGACAGACCTCCAAAAGCTGCATGATATAAAACTAAGTGCACTCACATAAAGTGGGGCCCTTCTTGGTTTCTAATTATTTGTCAACCAGCTATAGTTCATCATAGTCACACAATTGCCATTTCGTCCTAAAAAGCTAGTCTAACTTTAAGGTAAATGCAAGTGGGTTGAATATAAATGGCACCTTCTGCAAAGATAAGACATGATCCCTGGTGGGATCCAGGAACCTTTTTTTTTTCATCAAATGAATGATAAGAAGACAATCGTAGGTGAGATATATGACAAAAGAAAAGGATTTTGCAGAAATTTCCCCCTCGTTGATAACATGACTGACAGTGATCTCTGATTGCTTGGCAGGACTTATCTGTTTTATTAAAAAAAAACAGAGAATCAAAGGACCATCAGTGAAAGAATGGAGCGTTGTCTTTCATAATACCATTATAAAACCGACATTGTTCTCGTATTTTCTACAGTGGATGGTGGATGAGATCTGTATCTGAAGCTTGGAGCAATAGGGAGACAGATAGAGAAAGAAAAAGAGAGCAGTGTCGGCAAGTGTATTCTGGCTCCTTCTGGAAGGAGAGTGAAACAGAGATCGTTAATAATGAAGGGTGTATTAGATGTGACATGTTCTTCAAATGGCACAGCTATTAGAGTCACCTCACTGTTGGGGAAATATAACATGGATAAGATATCTACATGGATCAAAGCTTATAACCTATGAATATAAAGCATTTATTATGCACAATATAGGCTATCATTATGTTGTCATTTTGAACAGTATCATTTTTCTTCCTTTTTTTCTCTTATAGGGGATTAATTGTGCTTTTCAATGGACTCATTTACCATTTCTGAATTTCTAATTATTTTTTTTGCTTGACTTTCACTGCTCACTTTTGATTTGGTCCAGGGAACTGATGCATCTTGACGGAGGGGAGTACTTTCAGACGTAATAGAGTTTGATCGTATTGTTTGCACTGACAGAGAGGTGTATTAAAAACCATAGGGAACCTATGTGCTGCAATGTGTACTACGTTGCTCACACTGCACCTTTTTTTCCCCTGCTATATCAATGGCCTTTAAAATTTTTTCCGATGTTTAATTATAGATGCCTTAAACCTTGCTGTTGAGCAGGCTCTTTGCCATTCAACTAATGCCAGTCAGTTTGATGGCTTTGACCTTTCATCCTGACATTATTCAGTACTGCACACAGTCATCTGCCTACAATATTAAACCATAATAGCTCCAAACAGTACATAATGTTGGGAGTTAGATGGAGTCACAGTTGAGAAACCTAAGAGGCCTTGGCCAGGATTAATCTTGGTGACAGGTCATTTAAAATGTTTGCCACGCAGCGGGCTGGAAATTACCACTACGACTGAAACAGTGCTTTCAAAAGTGCTTGCATTTGGTTGGGATGAAAGCCAGGGCTTTTCCCACCAGTTGAGAAATGCAAGGGATGCCTACAGGAATTGAAAACTATAGTGTCCTTAATTGACTGACTGCTGATAGTTTGAAAAATTAATAATTAAACTTACAAGTATTTGCAAGACAGGAAGCAATGTTTGGTGACCGGAAATAACCGTTCACATAGTGAAAACTCTTTTAATTACTCTAAGAGAAATGTGTTGCACATACAGCATCTCAATATATATTTTATATAGTTATAATATGTTATATTAGTATTCATTCATTATTATTAATGTAAATTTATATATAATACATACAATAATATATGTAATAAATATGATATAAATAATAAATATGATCATTTATAGTGTCACCCATTTTCCAGTCATTCAAAGTTTAATGATAATAATAATAATTATTATTATTATTATCATTATTATATCCTTCATTTGAATAAAAAAGAGCAATACATTTTGTATGCTCATCTAATTTTAGAAATAGATTGAGTCCTTAGATGTCATCTCTATATATTTGCTCATTCTAATCTACACAATCTGTTAAAGACATTACACAATTAATTACAATTAATCAAAGATTAACAGGAAATTGGCTAATGACTTGTATCATCAACATCTTCTTACATGACTGACGTCTTACATGACTGATCGCAGTCTGCCTCTTACATCCATGACAAAATAATCCCAGATTTATTTATTTTTTGTTCTACATTTCTCATTTTTTAAACTGGCGTTGGTGGGCATGGCGCATAATTTTTGACTAAAACAATTCCGCCTGAGTGATGTCCAGTGGGTTTTCCCAGCCCACCACACAAACAGGAAATCGACTTGGTTTCTTCTGCTGCATAGCGACAGCATCTCATCAAATCAAATAGAGGGCTTTAGCTATTCTGCAGAGAACATGGCAGTTTAACAAAAACAAACAAGACGTGTTTGGCAACATCAAACTGCAGTATTTGCTAGCATGATGAATGATGGAAGGATTATCTATTTCCTCAAAATCCTTCGCAGGATGTTTGGGATTAAGCATCATTCCACAGATCATGTTTTTCCAGGTGGTGAATAAGTAGACTTAAAGTATATTATGTCTTCAATTTTACCTGTGATGAACCCTTGTCTCTGGAATTTGCAGCAAATGGCAGCACCTCAGGGACTCTAAGCTCTTAAATTAGGTGTCAGACCTTCAACTAGAAGCAGTCAGTTTTGCTGTAAGACATGTTTAGGGGTCAGTCTTCATCTCAGCAGCCTTTTTTCACACTCCGTCAGCTGAGGTTTGTGCTATTGGCCCACTGTTTCCTTTTTTGCTCCTTTTATAAAGAGTTGTTTCCCAAGAATCATCCTGACCTAAGCTTTTTCTCTGCCACACACGCTGGAACTGATCAACAGTTCATCTCTGACTACACCCCTGTCCAGGAGAACTATCTGATATGTTTTTCACCTAGTTGTTAACAGTCATGCCTGACAGGAAGCACTTTCCCTTTTTAGTTATTTTTGAGTGAAAGACTGGTGAATGTGAGGACACAGACTCTAGCAGTGATATGAAATGACTGGGCACAAGCGCTTGAGAGTGAGTGTGAATGAGAAGCACAGAGAGAAAATAAACTAATAGAAAACACTAAGTGGATGCCACTAGTAAAGCAGTGATGGATGCGCCTGTCTGATTTCATTGTAGTCATGCCACGCCATGTACGACAGCCAGGATGAATGAGCTCCTCACACAGAACAGGTATTATATCTGCACGATATGCACGTATTATTTCCGTTTCATTTTTTCCTTTCTTTATTATCACTCCGTTTAATAAATACCAATGCAAGTTCAATATCTCTGGCATTTAATTACATCTGCCTATTCAAATGTTTGCCCATATTCTTAGGAAGGTAAATTTCACAGCACTTGCAGAATGAAACAGCGTTTTTATCAGCTGCTGCAGGGCTGCTGTTTATATACAGCCTTATGCGTTGCCACCAGATTAAGCCAGGAGTAAACGCTAATGTCTGAGAGTGCTGCTGTTTCCTCACTTTTATGGATGGACTTTTAATAAAACAAATCAATGAAGCAGGTTCTTCTCAGTGATCAACTCTGCCTGGAAATGCTTTAGTCTCAGTGGTTTTTGACAGCTGAGCTGACCTCTGGGAGTCGCAGGCTCTTGGGGAGATCCTGAAAATTGACCCCGCTAACCTAATTTAACTCTTATAACTCATGGCAGCAAAATATCTCTCAACATACACATAGACACAAAACAAAACAAAGCACAATGTCAAGTACAGCTACAAAGTTGATTTATTCCTTTAAAAATTTTATTTATGTTGCACAGCATTATTTTGAAAAGAAATGCAAAATTGGAGTGTTTGTTTAAGCAGAAAAAAAAAATACAGCACCGCAAGCAAACAATAAAATGTATAACATTTAAATTCATAGCATCAATATACTGCATGTTTTAGACCCACATCCTACAACATGTTTATGTAAGTATTTCTATCTAGTTCCTCTTATAATAGCAGATTTTTAAATAAAAATATTTACTCACAACTGTATTTCTACTCATATATGTAATCATACAGTTAGCCATATAGCCAATCATGCAGAGGCAGTGTTTTTGCAGAATGGTGCAAGAAAACAAAAACAAAATTTAGTGCAAAGCAGCTAAGTTGTCAGAGAACCACCAGCCACACCTACCTCCTGCACTCAGCACACTCGCTCAACCTCTCCTTCCTACTAATCACCCACACCTGTCTCCAATCTACACTCCCCTTTTTAAGGCTCACCGTCCGATCTACAGTTTGCACTATAGATCATCCCTGGACTTCCTATGCTCTGTACCCTACCCGTTTTCCGGTGTTTGCCCCTCTGGAAGCTCCTGCTTCGTGTACTAAGGCAAATAAAGCTAACTTGACTTTATTCCGGTTTCCGACTCTTGATCCGTGCGTGACATAAGTTGGCAGGAAGATTTTCGTGATGGGAGAGATTCGTGGAGAATGGCCAGAATGGTTTGAGTCAAGACAGGAAGTATTTGTTAACTCCTATTACCACACTTTACATCCAATATGAACAGATAAACATCTCAGAACACACAGCATTTGGAACGTTGAGGAGGATGGGTATAAATGTCATCCTTTTCAGCCCAGAACAAAAATCTGAGGCTATAGTGGGCACCTACTGACCCATACTAAAAATGGACAGAAAACTGAAAAAAAAAAAAAAACCACCTAATCCAGTATTTTTTTCTGACAGAAATATTTTTGTTTTGTAAAATACAGTACAGGGCAGCACAAAAAAAAGTATTACATAACTCTAACATAACACAGTCTCCTCACAATGCTTCACAGAGTGAAAATAAAGGCGCTAGTCAGACTGAAATAATGTATTTAAGTGCGGTGAGAGAACCACACCATGCTCCTATCTGAAAAGTTATCCAAAAATGTCCTGCCTTTTGTTGATGGATTCATTACCAGGAATTTGATGAAAAGAGGATAAAGACTATGGCTACATAAAGGTGCCTCCTCACAGATGCAACTTCTAAATCTTTGCCTCTTATTTGCCATACATAGTCTCTCTTATGGCAAATAATTCCTCAGAGCTAATCTATAACAGTGACAGAAACTACTAACAACTATCCAGCTTGAGAATTAGTCTTCTGCATTTGCAGAGTGAAACCAATAAACTGAGAGCTGTTGGATGTTAGGTTAGCTAGATAAAGCTAACTAGCTATCCATGTACCATTAACAATTTTATGATATGTTCAGTACACTGTACTTCTACTTTGTTTCTGTTTTCTGTTAATTCTGTAAATTAATGCTACTTAAATATGAACTAATGATGAGTTAAGGCATATACTAATCAAGAACCATGTACTAACATGCTTGTTAATTAATGTATTAATGAACACTTTAGGTTAAGCTAAATATAACTTACTCTGTGAGAAAGAATATGAATTAAAAGTGCACTATTTAAAATACATTACAAACACCATTGGATGGTGCTGAATTATACTCCTAGTGGAATGCACAAAGGCACAATAATAAACACCTGTTTACATCTGATCATCAAACCTTAAGTGGTTACAGTGGCCTGGGCCACAAGGCACTGCTCCATTGTCCTCATGGGTGAAGTACAACACTAACATGCATTCATGAAACAGACGTTACTTTCCAAACTACAAATCAGCTTTAGCCAACAGATGATGGTTTTCTGCTGCTTTACCATGGCTATTCTGTGGACTGGTTTATCGTGTTAGTACTAATCAGTCTTTATATCATAATGAACAGTTTATATGTAAGCACAGCAGCTCTGCTCTTGAAATTCTTGACAAACTACCAAATGGCACTGAATGATATGTGATTTAGATGTTTGTAATGTATTTTAAATAGTGCACTCTTAATTCATATTCTTTCTCATTGAGCAAGATACATTTAGCTTAATCAAAAGTGTTAATTAATAAATGAATGAACACACATGTACTGACGCAAATAAGGTAGCCGTTGTTCACACATGAGTTCATGTGACTCGTGGTGTAGTTAAGGTTAGTTCTTGATTAGTATACGCCTTAACTCATCATTAGTTCGTAAGTTGCTCATCAGGACAAACTTACACTTATAAAGAACATTCTTATTCATTCTTTATCACTGCATTATCTGTGTAAAGCTGCTTTGAGACAATGTTCATTGTTTAAAGCACTATACAAATAAAAATGAATTGAATTATACTAAATAATAAAGTAGCATTTAGTTTACATATTTGTACATGCTTATTTATGTACTGTTACTGTAAAGTGTTACCCTGGATTTGAACAATCTACAAAATCTCTATGCTATGCTAAACATTATTGCCACTTTGGCAATATTTCTTTCCCCTTTTATTAGTGTTTCAACCAAATATGTGTTTGTGATGTCATTAAAATAAGATGAAAGGAATTAAGAACAAATAAGCGGTATAACTGTATGGCTAAAAGACAAGCAAGACTTGCATGACTCAAAAAACTGACATCAGTCATCACATCACATATACTCAGACCTCTTTAAAGATAAGAATAAAGGGTAAAAGGACAACAGTGAAGCTTCTTTTAAACCTCAAAGGCACTTTTTAGCTTTCAGGCGTTTTTTTTTTTTTTTCTGGAAACCATACCATGATGCAATTCAGTAGGGAGAAGTGACACTTTAGTCTAATTCATGCTTAGCTGAAATTCTAAAATTAGTAAAGATGAGATGGTGGTGCAACAAGGGTTTTGGGTGCAAGCTGATTTTCCAGAGTACCAAGAAAGAAACCATTACCAGAGCAGTAGACAGAAACCGGCTGGAGGGCACCTGTCTCACTGAGCCACTGTGGATTTACAGCTGTTGCTCTGCTGGAGAGAGCCTGCCACCTCTTGTGATTAATTATTGCAAGCAGTAGCAAAAAAAAAAAAAAAAGAAGAAGAGCAATACTTGCTAATGCCATGCACACAGCGCTTGTTTTAAATTCCCACGTATTTAATTTTATGACATCTGTGATTGAATATTTATTTGCCATTTCTTGTCCGGAGTTATGTCCTTGAGGACTTTCTATCAAAACCAATTAATACAGTCTCAAAAGCCATAGTGAGGCGGCAGTTTATCTTAAAACACAGAATGCATGAGACAGCATTATATGAATTGCACAGCAAGCATATAGCCGAGTGCAAAGGGTTTGCATATCCTTAGGGTAAGCATAGAAAGACCAAATAACTCATAGCAGCTTGGAAAAAGGTACTGTATCAGTTTAAATGTCTGCATTTTCCTTTAGTTTAGTTGTATTTTATACCATATGATCAGCTTCTGAATCATCTCAGCAGTTATATTCGCCCCACACTGACCCTCTGCACGGTGTTTTATATAGTCGTTCTATCTATACCAGATTGCTTGGCAAATCTTCGCTATTTTTCTTGACATATCCATTATAACTCTGCCAGATGTCTTCTGTCTTTTGAAGACGAGGAGATTCATGGCAAAGCTTCTGATTTCAAAAGTTTTTCCGGTTGATTTTGCATTGTGCATTGGGATTCTTGTCTTGTTCCAGAATACATTTCATTACTTTTAATCAATTTGGAATTGTCTGGTTCTGGGGATCAAATTGAAATATAGAGGTTTGTTTATGGTTCATGTATGATCATGGCATTCATTCAATTTTAGCTTCAGCTTTATAACAGAAAAACAAGGGGCACACCAAAACAGGAAATAAATTATTTTTCTTTCATAAAAGCAAAAAATATATTGTGTTTAATTTGTTTTGCTACACAAAGTCTAGAAATGAAATATTCATGTTTTTTAATTTGAAGTATAATTCTGCATAAACAGAGTAGACCTAAAATCCACAAGGGTGTTCTACATGCTCTGTCTCTGTCTCTGTCTCTGTCTCTCTCTCTCTCTATCTATCTATCTATCTATCTATCTATCTATCTATCTATCTATCTATCTATCTATCTATCTATCTATCTATCTATCTATCTATCTATCTGTTAGGTTGTGTGCTCTGGAGGTGTCTGTTTTTAAATAAAATTATATGATAAAAATAGGATCTATAGATGCAGAAGTTAATTACTCTAGAATAACATGGATCTGTATAAATTATGTTATACTCTTTTATATATTTCTGTTGTGCTATATTTAAAAAGCACCAAAACGTCGAAGTGAAAAAGCTGCTATACTTCTCTAATGCTTTCACAACACACAGTCACCTCACAGAGCGAAAATTAAGGCGGTAGTCAGATTTAAACAATGTTTTTATCACCACAGCTCATAGCTGAAATGTTACCCCAAAAAAGTTCCTGCCTTTTTGTTGAAGGTGCAAAGAGGATAAAGCTCATCATCAGAGACATGAAGAAAAGATAAAGAGTATGGCTATATAAAAGTCGTCCCTTTTAGAGATGAAGGTTGCCACTATTTTCCATAGTCTGTAGTATGGCACATAAGTGACTTGTACTTGCGGGGTAAATTTAGTTGCCAGTGATTAGCGTTCTGATCCATATTAGTGGGACATCAGGCACAATGGCAATCTACTGTCTTCTCATTACTAGCTACTTTGCTGATTACTGGATAATTTATTCATTTTAGCTGTGAAATGAATCAGAAATGATGACAATCATCATATCAAATAATTGTAACATACAAGAGCTTTTGTTTATATATATTGTTTTAATATGTATGTTTTAAAATATATGTTTTAATATATATCACACACACAGACACACACATATACACACATACACACAGTCAAAAGTTTGGAAACATCTAATCTTATTTCATTTTTTAAACACGTGCATATTCCTTTTGTTTATATGCAAAAAACTAGAGAAAAGAATTGGACAGTGAATGACTGAAAGAAAGTTTTGTAGACAGGTGAGTACAAACTGGACTGGACAGAAGAATGTATATAAGAGTGAGAACAAGGGAGATGTTAGCAGACTGCCTCACAACCACAGTCAAAATGTAGAAGTGAAAGCTTATTGTTTGGGGTTTTTTTGGAGCTGGAATTTTGGAAACATTTTCCAGGTGAAAGGAATAATAAAGCAACATGGCTATCATTCCATTCTTAAACATGACAATGACCCAATGCTTATGTCTAATCTCTGAAAGCATTATTTAGGGAGCAATCATTCAGCTGGTGTGTTATATATCATAGAATGGCCTGCCCAGTCACTGCACCTAATTCCTATTGAACTGCTCTGGGATGAACTGGATCACAAGATCAGACATGAAATCGCCAACTAGTGAAGAATCTTTGACTTAGTTTTACAAAAGGCATGGCAAGGGATTTCAGCTGAATGTTTGGAGAAACTGACTGTCCTGATGCCAAGAGTGTGTAAAGCTGTTGTTCATGATAAGGGAGGATTTGTCAATGAAAATAGACATCTGTATATTTATAGATTTGCTTGAGAGTGTGAGAGAGAGAGAGAGCACGAGAGAGAGAGAGAGAGAGAGAGAGAGAGAGAGAGAGAGAGAATAGATAGAGAAATAGTGTGTGTGTGTGTGTGTGTGTGTGTGTGTGTGTGTGTGTGTGTGTGTGTGTTATATTTCAAAGCACAACATAAATAAATACACAAAATAAATGAACCCACAAACAATTTCTTTCAATTTAAATCCTATGGGGGATGCTAACTTTTTGCACTCAACCACATCATCCCAACTTGTTGAATATATTCTATTTCATTATGATTGTTCTTTTTTGATTAAAGAGTGAATCAAAGGCCTGTAGCAGGTATGAAATTTTATTTTAAGCTCCAGTGGTCTAACCCAAAATGCTATTAGTGCTATCTTATTAGTACGTAAATGTATTGCCACATATCAGATGAAACATTTGTCATCATTTGTGCCTCTAACTCTCCCTCGGCTTGTTAGAACCAAATGAACTGGATGGAGGGAATGTCAGTAAGCATTTGACAGCTTCCTGTGAAGAGCGCTTAAAAAGACAGGGCTCCGTGCAGAGAAACTTCCCCTGGAGAGAGATCACTCTATGTTAGGCGTGTTTACTCTCTCTCTCTTGAACAGCGTCAATGGGAATTAGACCAGGTCTTAAGGTAAATGTCTAAATAACAGTGTGTATCCTAAAAGAACAACAGCAATGCTGACCTTTATTTTAATTAACATCAAACAGCATTCACCACTGATATGTTAATGAGCTCAATCGTGATAACATGAACGTTACATTAGACTTTCATCAGATTGTCCCTGAAGCTTCCATGCTCATCAGCTGGGTAACTGGTTGTTAATTAGCACAATTACAGTGCTGATGAACACTAACCAGGGGTGTGTTTGCCGTCGAGCACCTGCAGAATTTCCATTTCTAAGTACTTTAGCCTAGTGAGGTATGTCTTTGGCATTGGTCATCTCCCCAGTGTCTCACATACTTGTGATTATGTGTAGCCATGTTTCCATATCTATTGCCCTGAGCAAATCTTTCAGTGCTTTCAATGTTTGTTTGCCTTTTTACACCAATTTCCACTCCGCAGTCTCCGGGGTCTGAAGATTAACACACTGCGTTTGAGTTGAGTAAAGCCAGCAACTGCATCTACTTAGCAGTTGACCGTGTTTGAAGGGGAGCATTAAATGAAAAATTTAATCTAAATGTTATAGGACATATGTTTATATCTTTATTAGAATCTTTATCATTTATAGTGGCATTCAAGCATCTATTTTATTTTTACATTCATACTGTACCCTAAATGCCATTCAATTACCTGATGCTTTCTTTTTTCGCTGCTATACCCAAGTACAAATGTTTTGCGCACCTGCTTTATATTGTAGAACTTTGCAGCTTTTTTTCAGCTTGCAGACTGTAGGCTTGTGCTGCTTTTATGTGGTCTTCACTGCTTCGCTGTTGGATTTCTCATTAATATAACCTTGAATGCCATTGTAAAATGGTAAACAAGAAAAAAGACCCTGTTTGTTTTTCTTAAGAACTCCTAGTGATTGTTATTATTCATATTTGTGACTTTTATTTATTCCTTTAAAAAATCATTGCAACTGCATTAGCAACATGACATCCAAGGGGCAGAAAACGTCCCATAAAAATAATGAAAAAACAGCACCAGTCAACAAATTAGCACAAGACTAAAAATCACAGCCCAAAGATTCCAGTACGAACGTATTTCATAGTTTATTTGTTCATGAGCTTACTTACATTTGCAGCGTTAGAATGTGAAAGAAACAGTGGCAATTAGACCCTTAAGATGTTTTTCATGGTTTTTTTTTTCCAGAGAGGATTAAGAATTCTTTTCTCACTGAACATAAATAATAATTTTGTTTAAAAAAAAACCTACAATTAAAGCAACAAAAATGTTGGAAGGAAAGTTACTATAGCACCAAAAAGTGGTGAGGATAGTAGCTAGCTAGAGTGGTAAACAGATAAACACAATCAACTAGCCAAGTAAAGTTAGCTATTTAGCTAACACCCCGTCATTTGGCACACTAAAATATGTTTCTAATATTCTGTAGCTTACAATTTTCTTTCACTGGAACTGAGAAGCCGAAACATGTTCCAGCATAATAGTGCCCCTGTGCACAAAGCAAGCTCCATGATGACATGGTTTGCCAGGGATGCTGTAGCACCTGTGTCACAAAGCACAGGGCCTTGACCTGACACCACTGAACACCTTTGGGATGAACTGGAACACTGAATGCACCCCAGACATTCTAACAAAGACATAATACCTGATCTAACTAAAGTTTTTATTGCTTGGTGATCACATAATTAAACAGCCATGTTAAAAAATCTAGTGGAAAGCCTTCCCAGAAGAGTGGGATTATTATAACAGTAAAAGACAACTAAATCTGGAATGGGGCATTCAATAAAAGCTGATATGATCTGTGGTCCAAAAACTCACTAACTTTACTTTCTTTAAATTCAAAAAATTCAGAAATTGCAAACTTATACTTAACTCAGTTTTATCTCAGTGAGTTAGCACACATATATTTAAAAAGAAATTAGGGTTAATGATGGTTAAAAGTTTGAAGATATGTTTCAGGTTCAATTTCTCTGGTACAACACTGGCTTTACAGCACTATTAGTTATAGCCCTTGAACCTTCTTTCATGCCTGATATTTAATGTATGGTGTATTTGTGTTTAACACGAGTCTAAAAAAAAGTCAGTAGGCTCGGGCACATGCCTACAGCATGCATGAGTTAAATTGGCTGTGCTATTGTTTGGCTCATTGAATAGTAAAAGTGCTGCTGTTTTGCCTTGCTAAAAAGTTTTTTTTGTCTCTTTAGGGGCCTTACATTCGCTCTGTTAGCCACTCTTTATGGAGCATAGCATATCACTTTTCTTATTTAGATTATCTTGATTCTATGTTTAGCAGCTGTAGTTCACAGCTACAAGCTATTGGTTGGCTTTGTTGCATTTTTTTATTATTGTGTTTTTTCGGAGTTTGTAAATGTGTTTTTATGTGTTTTTCAGGCACTGCAGGCAGATGTATGAATTGTATGAATTGTGACCAATTGAAGCATTGTTACTATATGTTACTATGTCACTATATGAGTGACTACTGCCAGAAAAATCTATTGATAGAATAGTCCAGGCAACAACATTTGGTTTCCAATGATTATTTAATGCTATGTAATGGACTGGAGTTGGAGGGTGTATTCCTACCTCATATCCAGTGTTCTAAGGATAGGCTTCAGATCTACCATGACCCTGACCAGGATAAAGTAGATTCTAAAGATGAATGAATGAAGGAACTAATGAATATTTAAAGATTGGACCCAGTTGAATCTATTTGTGTGTTTGTTTGTTTTCGTTGGATTGTTCTAAAAAAATATATAATCAAAGCTGTTCATAGAAAGATTTTTTTGTTCTAAAAGAAAATATAAAATCTGTTCTATCCCTATAATTATAAAATAATAATGAAAACATTAACAGTTGGAATTGTGCAATGACCATGGAAAGTATTAAACCGACAAATTAAATGCATTTGGATAAAAAAAAAAATATTAATACACGGACATTAACTTCACTAATGTAATTTAAGTCTTTAATGGTTAAAAATGTCTTTAAGCCAATAAAAATATATCCAGCATGTCCAAACATATGGCTCTTAGTGTTCATTGGCAATGCTTTCATCCATTCATACCTTTGTCAGTTATTCTAATTCAAGGAGCGGTTGTTGCAAATGGCTGGTAAATCTTTAAGTTTCTTTTCACATTTATTGCTTCTTATTATAATGCGGCTGTGTAACCTTCCTGGTTTACCTGGACACAATTCCCACCATGGCCACATTGTCAGCTACAATGTACGAAATGTCTTAATGTACACCCTGTCAGCTTCACTGGTGAGCTATTAGAATGCAAAAGCACAGAAAGCATACAAATAGCATCAATGAAACCAGTTCAACTTGAGCAATCTGGGTCTCTTTCAACAAGTCCACAACCAGATCCTAGAGACTGTAGCACTTTGATTTATGTAATTAGATTTTTTTAATGGACTAAGGAGGTTGGTTTCTGTATTTACCTGCCTTTTAAAAGCTAATTGCTGATGCTCTCAATGTGGCAATTATCTATTATCTATTCTCTTGGGTGAAAATGATCGCCCAAATCAATCTATTGTTTTGGTTCAGATAATGCTCACTGTGAGTAATAGATATTTGCTTTCGAGAAGTCCGAAAGTGACAGTTTATTTCAATACAAATATTTCCTTCACTTGCCCATTGGAATGAAAGAAATTATGATTAATAGATTCTTTTAACATTTGCTGTCAAACTGCTTTATGTGTGGGCATGTGTGTTTGCATATATATTTTATATATATATATATATATATATATATATATATATATAAAAGAGTATATATACTAAGAGCAACTCATGAAAAATCTGATAGTTCGCGAGAAGCCGCGAGTGGCTCAAAAGTTCGGAGTAACATTTCAAAACAAAGTTTGTACTAATAAATTACATAAAAATGTTTGAAAAACTATTTTATTATTGTATTATTATTTTAAAGTAGTAACTAAAACATTTATGACAAGTAATTGACAATTTTTGTTAAGTTTGAATTATAGTACATGTGTGGATTTTGTTTCACTTCAGAAAAACTCTTCCATTTGGCTGATTGTCAAGAACAATGAACTGCTGTTATTATCACTTTCACCTATGATTATCTTTAGACTTTGTTCTCTAACCCTAGCTGGCTACTGCTGCAGGAATACTTAATGTAATGTTAAGTTTGATGTTCAAGATGTTTTATCAGGTTGCATGCATTTCGGGAAGATGCTGTAGTACTTCGATAATTTTAAAAAAGCACAGTTTGCACTGTATGTAAAAATATAAAAAAAAATAGTCTGTATTCCAACAAATATGATCTGCTTTTGCGTGGTATCATTACACAAAATACATTCAGATCACTGTTATTACCTGTTAATACCTGTCTTTTTCTAGCATGACATGTCTACTAGGCTAACAAGGTATCATAGTATCACATCGCATTGAACTGATATTGGTCTGAGAGCATTTTTTATGACTACAAAATATAGTCAGATATCCAATACTAGTATTCGTATTTATGCACCTCTTCTTTGCAGCAAAACATACACGGTAAAAACAGATAAGGAATTTTTAAGTTTTATCTCAAACTCTGTACCTACTCTAGCAGCAGAGGAACACTAGCAGCACCATATGGTTCAACCCATTTATAGATGTTTTCGTTGATTCAGATGAATAGCCTACAGCTGCTGGATGTTACCTTCCAATGCAGGAGTGTGGAGGAATAGCAGTCCTGTGCCATGCAATGCTTACACTTCAGGATAGATTTGTTTGGGTCACAGAGCAACATATGTTCTGTGGTTGCTACCACAATCCCCCAGTTCTTTCTGGTAAATATGGAGATGCAGGTTATTTTTTTATGTAAACTTTTCCAAGTGTCAGTGGCATAAATTGATGCCTTTTAAGAAGGTTCTCAATTCTAGCACGAACTGTAACTAGAAATTACTAAATGTACAGTACTTCGAAATGTACAACATGTAGGAGGTAGTATATGCGTAAAATTCAGCAGTCTGGTAAAACAAACTGGACAGAGATGATGTTGATAAAAATATTGTGTGATGAGAGTGGAGCTTGAACTGAGGAGGGTTCTGCGACAAGGATTAGTCCATCATCTCTCGCAGCATGGAGGCTTTCTGGCAAGCATGGCCATGTTTCCTAAAAAAGTGACAAACTGTTTCCATTAGGGGCCTGTCTCTCTGGGAGCATCCGATTCTTAAATAAAGGCCAAGGGTTGGAGGTGACACGAGAGCTAGCGTGGAAGAGTAAAGACAGGGGGGCATATTTTATTTGGCTGCTACCGGCTCGCCAGCAAGACACGATGATAATGCCTGCCTTTCTGCCTCACACACCAACCATTTATCCACCAATGGATTTTTCCATTAAGCAAGAGAAGAAGAACAAAAATTCCCATTAAGAATATAGAGCAATGGCAGCTCATTTACCAATGACATTTGTGCAGAGCTATAAGCACCCTGGAAACCTCATTACAGTACAGGCTGTAAGATATGTTTAAATAGACTTTGAAGTACTTTAATACGAGGGCTGTGAATTTTACTAGCTAGTCTAGTTAAAGTTTATTAGAATATTTCATATTTCATCAGTAAACTTTATGCGATTTGAATTTAATTGGCTCTCTAGATCATTCCTTAATACCAAAAAAATACCAAAAATTTTATTGTCTGTCTATCTATCTATCTATCTATCTATCTATCTATCTATCTATCTATCTATCTATCTATCTATCTATCTATCTATCTATCTATCTCCATTAAATTATCCATTTATCTATCCACACAGTATTATGCATTTGTTAATCTATTCTGCAACAGCCATTTGTCCATCCATTTAAGTCTCTGCACACCAATCCATCCATCCATCCATCCATCCATCCATCCATATAACTAGTAAATAATAACATACTTAAAAGCTCTATAAACCATGCTTTTAATAGATGCACATAAAAGTTTCCTTTCAATGGTCTTGGATTTCTGTTGAATACAAAACTCTGAGCTTTGAGGCTGCTTGTGAAACATGTTCACCGTCAACAGTGTTGCTTTGACATAAATATTATGTTAGTGAGGATGGCTGCCACTGTCTTTTTATCATGTGGAACATGACACATGCATGACAGCCTTCATGAAAAACAGGAGAAAAAGAGCAATGAACATTGTAAAGATTTATTTGAAATCCCCCACACATTCATATGTAGAGATGTTCTTATAGTGACCTTCATAAGTCAATTCGAGGCAGATCACAGAACAAGCTAGGCGAGTGGGCGAGAAGGTAATGAGAGCAAATTAAAAAGAATTCTCTACCTCCAGGTACTATTCATTTATCCATTATCTTTTTTTTTCGTTCTGGTACAAAACAAACCCCAGACTTTGTTTGAGTTGATTATGCTATGCAATTTGTCAACGATTGGAATAAGTGATTTCAGATGTCTTACTGCAACCTTGACAAAAAAACAGCTCAAGTGTTTTAGTCCATTTGTGTCATAATAAAACCTTTTAGATGATGATTATAGCCTTCGTAATAATGAGACTTGGCATTCTTAATTTGTGTTCATCTATACAGACTGACCAGTGAGTGCAGCTTGAACGTTGGCAGTCTGGCCTTTATGGCTGTCCAAAAATGAACAGCTTGCCATGTGCATGTGGAATAGGTTATGACAGGAAATGCAGGTAATGTCCTTCACAAACGCCTCATGATGTGTTTACAGCAATGGAACGAGGACTTCAAAGGGCAGAGATTTATAAATTCCTTTTAAACGAATTAAAGAGAAAGTAAAAAAGGGGTTCCAATAAAGGAATATGAATCGTGAAAATCATTCTCTGTTACTTTGGCTTTACTTTAGTGGTACAGAATTATACTGTCAGAGAATAAATGATCCTTTTAATACCACTATTAAAGTCCTTTCCCTAAATGGTTTTATCAGATGGAATAATTTGAGCAGACCACCTGTCCTGTGTTTTCAGGTGGCTGCCACCACTTTTTCTACCACAAATCACTTTTATAGTTATAGCTATTTTGAATATGGATATGAAACAACCATTAATTTAGCTTATATGCTGACCTATTGACATCAGGTGGTCAAAAAAGTATACAAGTATTTAATTAGACTGATCTACAAATTTACTGTAGAAAAACCTATACATTATTACAAATAAATAAATCAGCTCTGGTTTTGTCAACATGAGCCAGCAGCTCCTCTGTTGAGGCTTAACATCCATTTGCATATCTGCACATTTAATCAACTGCTCAGTTCATTTTATTAGCCCTCTCTGGTCTGATTAGTTAACTGACCATATATGTAGTTTGTTAAAAATATTAGTGATAGAAAAAGTTCTACTTTAATGCACCACTGCAAAATAAAATATTAGCACTTTGAATTTTCTTATGTGTAGCCATATACTAATCTTACATCGTTTTAAAATTGAACTGTTCTTGCTGTTCAGTCATACCAGTTGCTTATTTGATGGCCTTTTCTTATAATAAAGTTTTCCAAAAGGTATAGTGGTTAGCATGTTTGCCATGGGTTGAGGATTCAAATCCCTGCTTTCTGCCCTGTGTGCATATGTCCATACTTTTGGGGGTTTCGTCTGTGTATGCTTTTTTCCCTCTTCGTCCATACACGTGTTGACTGACATTTTCTATCTGTCTGTAGTGTGTGTGTGTTTGTGTCTGTAGTGAGTGTGTGTTGGCACCCCATCAGGGGTGTCCCCTGCCTTATGCCCCAAGTTCCTTTTGATTGGCTTCTGGCATCCCTATATAGAATAATTAGTAGAATTGGACAGATGGATATTAACTTCATCAACAAACGGAGTCCAGTTATTCTTGCAGCTATTTGAGATGACCAAATTTATACATGTCTTGGCAAAGTGAGTTCGCTTCAAATTCATCCAGCATTCCTTCGATCCCAGAAACACTGATTGGGTCAAACATTTTTGATGACCTGTGTGTCCACACCTGGTCATCCAGATGTGTGCTGTTAATTCATCTCCAGTTGCTGCCGTGTGTGCAGAGGATGTCCGGATACAATCCAGACTGGTGCAAAAGTGATTCCAGTGCAAGGTTGTCTACCTTGAAGGCAGGACTGCGTGACCCACTCAAATTCCACTCCCATGTGCATTGCTAGGACTTTCTAAACCAGCAGTATGAGATTGTGGGATGTTGAATGGTAATTTAGGGCATACTCACTGCCTCATTTGTCTAGATGAGCTCTTTGAAATTTATCATCAGCTTCACTTGAATGCATCAGCTTGACTTATGGGATTCAGTCAGATGACGAAGGTTCTAAAAATGGATAACTTTAGGATCTGAGTCGAAGGAAAAGGCCATATAGGTTTTATTGACTTTTATCATTGCAAGTCGAATAGACTATTGTGCAACAAATCGATTAGCTACATATTTGTGATTTAAATGTGGAAGTCGGTTCTTTTTTCCTCCCGTTTTATTTCCTTACCTTCTATGTTCTTTAAATAATTTCTCACTTTTTCAGCCCCACTCACCCATCCTTTCTTTCATATATCGTTGTAAGAGAATTATAATTTGTTCTTTCTTACTATTATTTTCTCAGGTGTCTGGTGATCTTATCTTTTACGTTTTAAATCAGGAATGCTCAAGGCAGTGATAATGTAATAACCTATCACCCTCTCCAACTCTCGCTCTCTCAATTCTCACATTACACATCTTGCTTGTTTGCTTACAGCCACAAACAACCCAATACCACCTACATGAAATACTTTTGATTTAATAAATTGCTTACATGGTATATATGTATATATATATATATATATATATATATATATATATATATATAT
>JAAIIK010000080.1:1231349-1258338 GCA_014706435.1 Silurus glanis
CTATCTATCTATCTATCTATCTATCTATCTATCTATCTATCTATCTGCCTATCTGCCTGCCTGCCTGCCTGCCTAATTCCAAATAGATATAACGGAAGACACTTAATAAGCAGCTGACTTTAACCAACTGGACACTGGAGTTTGCAAGATATTGACTGTCACAACCCAGTTTAATACAGTTGTAATAATTGCATTGTGTGAATGTTATGGTGCTGAATAAAAAAAACAACAAAAACATGAAACTATGACAAGCTCTAATTAAGCTCTTCATCTCCTCTTTATGTTTTGCTTCTTCCCCCTCCCCTTACTTAACCAGACTTATTTAACAGATTCTTCCCATTAAAATGAAAGTCCTACATATAGGCATATCGTTATGACATTATGACTACTGACAAGTGAAATGAATAACACTGATTATCTCTTCATCATGGGTTTATTAGAAGTAGGAAAAATAGGCAAGTGTAAAGATTTGAGCAAGTTTGAGAAGGACCACTGCAGATATATGCCACATACAGTATACTATAGATATATTAGGGCGTTCAGTATAAATGCGTTAATAACACGATAACACAAATTCATTTTACCGGAACTAATTTTATTACCGCTCAATTAATGCAACACGCAATTCTGTTCCATTCCATTTTATTAAAAAAAAACAAAAGAAAACAAAAGTGAAATTAAAACAATGCAACACATTTATTCATGATGTCTTTTCTTTACTCAGATATAAAAAAAATAAACTCCTCTGAAAAATAATTTTTAAACATTTGTGTTATTGATGCACCAAAACTTAAATCAAGCACCAAAATCCGCCATGATGCACACATCTGGCAGTTAAAACCGTCCGTATGGAAAAATAGCAAAAGTTCCGTTTGGTGTCCTGATGAATTACGTAATTTAAAACACCATACAGTTTTTTCTCAGTTGCTTTAGAGCGTTTCTCAGATCAGAAATGAAATTTGAAAAACTACTTGTTCAACCTCCATGTCATTTAGTCACTTGTGCACATAATAAAAAAACATTTCTCGTTACTTCGATCAAACTGCGAATGCTTTAGTACATTCATTTATTTGATTGTGTACAATCGTCTGCTGTTTCCTACATTATCAGTTGTTTATGTCATGATGATCAAAATATATTGTACTAGTTTCAACTAAATAGTCTTACAGTTATTCTCAGCTGCTTTGGAGCATTGCTCGACTCATCCTTAATATTTGCAAACCAGTAAGTGCATTCTCAAACAAATTTGTACAAACAGTACAATACATTGGATTTCTTGCAAAATCCTGTTCTTTTCTCAAAATCCTTAGTTCATCTCTCAAAAGTAAGTATTTGAGTCAATGAACATGTCATTCCCATCAGAATAAAAAGTCCCTTTGTCATTGTTCACAAACAAGATCATCAAAATGTTTCTAATTGTGTTGTCAGTATGACGGTGCACAGTTTCAGGATTTCTTGATATAAACTACAGTTTGGATTATAATGATTGAAAATGCACAAGGCTGAATTTCTCCTGTTTATTCTTGTATATATCTATGAATTTCAGCAGCACAAATTCATTTATTTGATTGCATATTTGATTTATATTGATCGCAAGAGACCGGACAGGATTCACACTTTTACTGTACTGTAATAGTTTCCGTTCTATTCTTGGTTGTTCATCTATTTTCAGAATGTATAATATTATGTTTTGCTCTGTCTGTATACACTCTCCAATTGAAGGTTCACAAGATTCACCCTTGACCTGTTTTAGAGAACTAGTTGATCATTGGTTGATCTGATGCCATTCGCTCGCCTGCATTAGTGAAATTCAAGATTCATCTGCACAATTCATCACTTCAACACATTTACCAAAAAAGTTTAATGGAAATTTAAGCTTGACAGATAATGACAACTGTTTTAACCATTTTTAACCAATGAACTGATGATGAGATGTTGTGGGGTTAAGACTATTTAGGTGAAACCAGTATAATATATTTCAAACAACATGACAAACATCTGATAGTGTAGGAAACGGCAGACAATTGTACACAATCTATTATATGAATGTACCAAAGCATTCGCAATTTGATCAAAGCAACAAGAAATGTTCTTATGATGAGCACAAATGACTAAATGATGTGGAGGTTGAACAAGTAGTTTTGAGGATTTATTTGACAGATACTAAGCAGTGAGGTGAAGACTAACACATGCTTCCTCTGAAACATGTGGAACCAACCAAGCATATCTTTTTGAACTCATGATATGTCACAGGGCAGCATAACTATGTGTCCTCTTCAACATACATGAACTCATAGGTTTTAGGAATGCATACGATTGGCTAGTGCCATTTTGAATTACATGGGGGAGAGACAGATGCGACCCTTCACAGAAATAGAGCATCATGGGATTCAAACTTGCCATCTTTAGAAGATAGGGTGTCTCAGTTTTGTAGTGATCTTACGATCTTCTCATTCTCCTCATTTAGCCTGAGTGGCACTTCATATACAATAATTTCTCGTCATACTATATTCCTGTACAATGACATGCATTCAAATGCACTGTTGTTGTTGTTTTATTTTATTTTTTTACAGTATACACTCCTAGAAAAAGGTTCTTTAAATATTCTATGGCTAGTTTATGGTCCTTGACTTCCAAATATGGCTTTACATTATCAATGCGATAGCTAAATATTTGACAAGAATTCACATTCCAAGAACAAACCATTCTTCAAGGGTTCTAGTGCTAGTTTATGGGACCCTTCAAACAGTTCTCCAATGCCTTAATATTCTTTTGTAGGGCTTTAGAATGTTCTAGGTTCTAGTGGGGAAAAATATTGCCCCTTTTATTCCACTTAGCTTTGATTTTTCTGGAGATCAACGTAAAATACTCTGCTGCAGCAATATATTGAACATCTGAAGAGGAATAAAAGATTCTTCCATGGGGGAGTCTAAAGAACCCTACTAGATTCTCTAACCATTTTTTATTATTTCAGAACACTTATATGATATTAACACCATCAAACCTCTGCATCACTGTACAGCTGACGTGGCTCCATGGACTCCCACTGTTTGCCTTTTTCTGATCCTTCCATCAGCAGGATACAAAAGGATCCTGGGTTTATCTGACCAAGAAGTATTTTTACACTCTTAAATTATTTTGCACCTGACTTGGTCTTCTGCTGTTCTGACTATGAAACAAAGGGTTTCTTTTACTCCAGTAATCCCAGTTGTTTCTGTGTATTCTGTCTACATTCTTTTTTGACTTTTTGTTTTTGTCTTGTTCTATGATTCATGATGAACTCTTGAAGTGATTATGTAAAAGGTCTAAGTGCTAATATTGGAGATGCTAAAACTGGCACACCTAACACTAACTATCGTATTAAAAGTCATTAAGATCGCTTGTCCATTTTGTCCACCTGATGCAAGAAAATGCTTGACAACTTGATCTTTTCCACACACCACATAATATTGTCAGGATTTTGGATCATGGACTGTGGTTCCTTGCAGCCACTGCATTGCCATGTTTTGATCACGTGCCATTGATCTCATACTCCTGTTTCCTGTTTCACTGTTAATGAGTGCTTATATTTAGTCACCCCCTGCACTTCACTCTGTCTTGAATTAGTCTTTTGTGGTTGTCCTTGTTTGTGGTCATGCCCAGGTTCGGGTTCTTTTTCATGTATTCAGTACATTTATATTTTGTTTTTATGTCTTTTGTTTGTATGTTTGCACATTTAAAATAAATATCTTAAAATTAGAATATGCCTCCATTACATGGCAAATATAATATAATAGAACTTATGGCAAAGTGCACTTAATAACACATTTTAAACCCTTTTCAGTGCATTATTTAATATCTTCACCTCTATATTCTGAATTCACTTTTGTTCCATAACTTCAATATTTCAGTGTAAGTCTAGAACTAAAATAAATGTTTTGAGAGAAATTTGTCCAACACAGGATATAACACACACAGACACAGACACACTACTTAAGGATTCTGCTCAGGCTTTGCTTTAGAAAGAAGTGTAACTCTTCCTTGTAGTATTATAAAACAGGGAGCAGTATATCAAGTCCTTCAAACAGTAAAATAAGAAACACGAGATTAGCTACTTGCTGGAGATCATAAATCTGCTGCCCGGTCACTGTAGAGCAACATCACTGTATTTCCCGTGCAGGAATTTTTCTATGGAGGTCTAAAGGCATTTTGGTTGATGCCATCCTAACAGAGTTCATTAACTTTCATATCCAGCCTCATTCTTTTTAAAGTGGGCTATTAAGTCCATGCAACTGGGTAACTGATCAACTAATCGGTGTTTGATTTATGTGCTAGGATAAGCAAGGATTTAGAACAAGCTCTGAAAGGCATTGATTACTGACATGGCTAATTGGCTACACCCACCGGTACACAGAGACAGGCTTATTGGAGATGTCAAATCAGGCACTTCATTTGCATTCATGATGTACAGCATCCATTTTGGCTCCTGCCAATGCAGCATAAACTGACACAAATTGCAGTGGAGATGGGGCTGAGGTTTCAGTCTGCCTTCTCAATCTTAGAACTGACCATCTGTCTTTGCCTAATCAGAGGCAGGGGTAAATTGATAATTGCTCAACCAGATGTTTTGGGGAAATATCTTAGAACAGCGTCAACAAACTCAGAAGAAAGGACTTGCCATTTGCCCACCTGTGAACATAGTCTTTATTTTTCATCTTTTTTTTTTTAGTTCTTGAATTGAATTGTTTTTGGAGGATGCCAAAAGAACTAAGGTGCCCTATTTCGTTTTGTCTTCCTGCTGTAATATTTCATTAAGTTATAAACTAAGAATGTCAGTTGCATCACCAATCATTCCCTGGTGGTGACGGCCAAGTCTGACTTGCACATTCAAACAAAAAGTATAAAGTCAAGAAGAACAACAAGGTAAAATAAACGTTGTATTCTTGTTATTTAAAATAACAGTAGTGCTGGCCTCATAAATGGCACTGATTCTCTTTACACTTTTGCACTTAATTGTTTGCAGCAATGTTTCTCTTTGTTCTATGGTTTGATAAAAATGGCATATAAATTAATACAAATTATCATATTACGTTTCTTATTCACACAGGTCTTTCAGTGTTGGAAATTTGTCCAACATTTGAATAGTTTCAATTTGGTCATGCAAGCTGTGGTCTCCGACCTATTGTACACCATGGCCCACTTTGAACCACTGGTGCGTGTGTGTGTGTGTGTGTGTGTGTGTGTGTGTGTGTGTATATATATGCGTGCTGGGGTTGTTGGATAGCAGCTCTAAAAGGGCAAAACCCACATTTTATCATTATAGACAATTTCACCAGAGTGTTCCTGCAACCCTGTAGAATCTCTTCCAAAGTCCAGTACTGGGTTGCAACCCGGTGAATGGGGACATCTTCCCTAAAGAGATCCCACATTAATTTTGAAGTCAATAATCTTTTAGATTAAGATATCCACACAGTCTATGCAAGTATATCATTTATCCAACCACAAATGAATTTCTCTTTACAAATTCTGATCTACAACACAGCTGGAAGTTTGGGATTGATACATTTCTAATAGAGCGAGTTTGCATGGTTTTCATGACTAAGCTAAAGGCATTGCTAGGTCTGTGTCATTATGTTGCAGCAACATATGCAAATTTCAAGTGCTCTCATGTAGAAAGTCTGTGATTAACATGGTCCTGTTGGTGTAGGAGAAAATAGATTACAGCACAATGTGAACAGCCTGTTTTTTTAATGTATTTATTGACTGGTTTGTCTAAAGAAATGACGCTTGCTTAAGCTAGGTGGCCGGGGAGTCATGAATGCAGTCTAATGTCAGTCCAGGTGCAGTTTAATCACTATTATTTCCAAATACAAGTAAGCAGAATTCGATTTAAATATGGAACTTAAATAATGATATATAGCTCTATGTGGTACTCAAAGTATAACCAGCAGCTGAAATTCTCTGCTCTTTAAAATATAGTACAAAATGTATTTTAGTCTAGAGATGGTTTTAATAACATCAAGTTATTTCTTGATGTTTTTTTCTCAGTTCACCTAATATTTTTTATATCATTTTATATTAAATATATTTATACCTCAGTTTGCTGAAGCTAATCTAAAATAGGTATATTGATCAGAGTAGAACAGGAAGTACACTTCCCTGTAGCCCTTGCATGTTACATATCACAAACCAAAATCACCTTAATAAGCACCACTATATGCATTTCCTGTCACAGTCTTTCTTATAGTCAGTATGTTGTGTATATGTTCACTTCCTTAAAAAGGTACACGTATATTTATATATACATAGGGTGACATAAAACATCAAACCAATAACTATTTAGGAAACAACTGCTTTCACCTCATACAGAATATTTTACATCCACATTTGCTGAAGCAACCCATTTCTCCAGAAACTTTCTGTACAGTGCTTATGTAGCGAGTTGATTGAGACATAAAAGTTTCATGTGTTTAGATAATAAATATTCTGTATATCAGTTACCATCAGAAAAACACTTTGATGGCAATAATTGATTCAATTAGTATTTGTGTCCAGTACTCAGTGTTTTTTTTTTATGGGGTTTCTACAAATTGTTGTAGGTGAGGCTTTAATTTGTGGCACATTTTAGGAAGGTATATCAGTAGCCTTTATGTGCTCATTCTCAGATGCATTGTGTATACATTATATACAGGGAAGCAGAGGAAAAAGAGAATAGCCCTTCCATTAGGCATATGCAAATTTTGCCCCACGCTACTTTTGTTAAAGTTAAGATAAATACAGTTTTTTAATCATATAATCTGTGTTGTGATGTTCAGTGGCTGCAGCTTGAGATCTGCTACATTTTCTTTAAATTAAATTATTGCATATAGGAGTCATGTGAAAATCATAAAAGGGTGATGTATATTTGAGAACAATCAGCTAACAATGAATATAAAGAATTTTTTTTTAAATCACAAAAAATCTGGGCCTCATTTGGGTCTTTTGTTAGTGTAGCAAAAATCTCATTATATTAATAGAAATAAAGTAAAGAATTAAGAAATGACAGGTCATTGACCATTGAAAGTAAAAACCTCTGCACCAGTACACCTGAATGCACTGCTCTTGTTATTGAAGGTTTGAAAGATTTTATTTAATCTGCAATTCGATTCGACATGCTTTGTACTACTAATGTCTGCAGTTTGCCATTGACCTGCAAGAAGTGTGTGAAAGCCTTGGCCAGGCTGGCAAGTAGTTTTGTAATTAGTTGCATTAATTGTTGAATTCAGTCATTTTTATAAAATGTGTTTTAAATTTTCCACAAAAACTATTGCATAAAGTGATAGTTACCCCAATTGTTCAATTTGTTTTGAAACATGTATCATGTGAGGTGAAGCTCATTGACAAAGTACTTCCTTGTTCAAGATTTGTAAGAATATGGTTTCTATATAGATATATAGAGCAACCAATATCACTCTATATATTGATCCATATTTCTTCAAGGTGTGACTGCTTACATTCCGAACAATTCAAAACAAACAAACAAAATGTATATCCTGTGATGGCCTGCATAACCGAAACTCTTGAGCTAGAATATTGTTCAAATATACACTTTTAATGTTTAATGTGTGTTAGAGTGTTATGCCGGCCTGCAGTGCTACAGTACACTTCCACATTTTCTGGATTATTTGCAGCCATGTGTTTTTATTTTGATTCTTCCCCTGCCTTGTCATTTGTAAATTCCCTCATGTATCCAAATTGTCTACAGCTGTTTTGACGTTTCCCTGTAATAAGTTCATGTATACAGTATATACCATCCTTGGCTCCATTTGTATTTGAACCTAGAATCAGTCCCAGATGTGGAGTATCAAGCCAAGTCTGAAAACACTCAATCATTAATGACTTACTAAACATCATTATACATTAAAGAAACCAAACCTAACATCTCATCGTAGAGCACTTTACAAACAAAGCCTTGGTTTTCTTATTGAAACTCAGTATCATGTATTTTATATAGCCTTTTAATTAATTATTATAACACCAATAAACAGAAGAGAAAACAGAAAAGGAAAAAAGAACAATTGAAATTTTTGAAAAAGGGGCCGGATTTATTTCTATACCTCCTTATGGAAGATGGGAAAGAGGAAAGCTTAAGGATCTAAATAATGCATTGTCTCATTGTGTTTTGTTTGATCGAAGTCTTGCTAGCCAGCTTTGTATCAAAGACATTATTCCTTCCCGTAATCCCGTTCAGCTGCTGATGCAGAACACTGCTCAAGCACAATACAAGGTCCCATTTTGTCTTATGTCATCTTCACTTATCCTCATGTGTGTAGTCATGCTAGTTAAGTGTGTGCTGCCTCCGCAGAAATGCCTGCACGTGCCTGCTCACCTGATGAATTTAATATATATATATAAAAGAATGACAATATATATATGTATATATATGTATATATGTATATATATGATAATGATTGTCATTCTTTTATATATATATATATATATATTAAGAGCCTCCCAAGATGTGGCTTGTCTGAAAACATTCAGCTGTGAATGAACAGTAAACAGAACTGATTTATTTATTTTTCTTTGCTGTTTTTGCTCAGGATCTGAATCTGCAGAGACAAATCTGTCTGTTCAGAAGTGCACCCATGCTATAACATGTTTAAAATAACACACGCTTTGTCATTTAGTTTTTGAACTTTTTGCCTACAGCTCTTTTCTGATGCAATTACATTTATGAGCTGAATGATTGTCTTCTTGCCCGTAGTTATTCAGTATTTTCTGCCTCACTCCTGGAAGTAGCTGATGTCTCACACTTTGAATTAAACATCATTAAAATGCATTAAAACAAGGTCTCTTTTGCAGAGAGTTTTATTAAATAATGAGAAATGGCAAGAAAGTGACATACTTTACTCATGGAAATGTGGAAATATGCTCAAGAATTTACATCTCCCCTCTATGAAGAATGATGAAAACTAAATAATCTCTATAACTAGCTTTTACTGTTTTTTTTTTTTTCCTTCATTCTTTTCTTTAAAGAACCTTGGGAAGAACAGGAGAATAATCTTTTTTTGTTGTTTACACATTGTGGCCACAAGATACTAAATTAAGGTCATCGAATCATAATGCATTCACAAGTTGCTTTATTCATGCTCCCAATTTGCTGTATTTTACTTCCTCAAATTAATAAAATTGACAACCTTATTTTTGGTTCATTTATGTACTCCTTTAAAGATAACAAACCTTGAAGTCCAACCTTATGAAATGACTGAATAGTTTATTTATTAGGACAAATCAGTCATATAATTTTTTTTAGAGATGGTAAAGGAAACTTTAAATGAGTCAAGAGAATGAAGTAAGTAAATTGTGTGTATATACAGTGCCTTGCGAAAGTATTCGGCCCCCTTGAACTTTGCGACCTTTTGCCACATTTCAGGCTTCAAACATAAAGATATAAAACTAATTTTTTGTGAAGAATCAACAACAAGTGGGACACAATCATGAAGTGGAACGAAATTTATTGGATATCTCAAACTTTTTTAACAAATAAAAAACTGAAAAATTGGGCGTGCAAAATTATTCAGCCCCCTTAAGTTAATACTTTGTAGCGCCACCTTTTGCTGCGATTACAGCTGTAAGTCGCTTGGGGTATGTCTCTATCAGTTTTGCACATCGAGAGACTGAAATCTTTGCCCATTCCTCCTTGCAAAACAGCTCGAGCTCAGTGAGGTTGGATGGAGAGCATTTGTGAACAGCAGTTTTCAGTTCTTTCCACAGATTCTCGATTGGATTCAGGTCTGGACTTTGACTTGGCCATTCTAACACCTGGATATGTTTATTTGTGAACCATTCCATTGTAGATTTTGCTTTATGTTTTGGATCATTGTCTTGTTGGAAGACAAATCTCCGTCCCAGTCTCAGGTCTTTTACAGACTCCATCAGGTTTTCTTCCAGAATGGTCCTGTATTTGGCTCCATCCATCTTCCCATCAATTTTAACCATCTTCCCTGTCCCTGCTGAAGAAAAGCAGGCCCAAACCATGATGCTGCCACCACCATGTTTGACAGTGGGGATGGTGTGTTCAGGGTGATGAGCTGTGTTGCTTTTACGCCAAACATAACGTTTTGCATTGTTGCCAAAATGTTCGATTTTGGTTTCATCTGACCAGAGCACCTTCTTCCACATGTTTGGTGTGTCTCCCAGGTGGCTTGTGGCAAACTTTAAACGACACTTTTTATGGATATCTTTAAGTAATGGCTTTCTTCTTGCCACTCTTCCATAAAGGCCAGATTTGTGCAGTATACGACTGATTGTTGTCCTATGGACAGAGTCTCCCACCTCAGCTGTAGATCTCTGCAGTTCATCCAGAGTGATCATGGGCCTCTTGGCTGCATCTCTGATCAGTCTTCTCCTTGTATGAGCTGAAAGTTTAGAGGGACGGCCAGGTCTTGGTAGATTTGCAGACTTGATTACACACAGGTGGATTCTATTTATCATCATTAGTCATTTAGGTCAACATTGGATCATTCAGAGATCCTCACTGAACTTCTGGAGAGAGTTTGCTGCACTGAAAGTAAAGGGGCTGAATAATTTTGCACGCCAAATTTTTCAGTTTTTTATTTGTTAAAAAGTTTGAGATATCCAATAAATTTCATTCCACTTCATGATTGTGTCCCACTTGTTGTTGATTCTTCACAAAAAATTACAGTTTTATATCTTTATGTTTGAAGCCTGAAATGTGGCAAAAGGTCGCAAAGTTCAAGGGGGCCGAATACTTTCGCAAGGCACTGTAAATACTATTTTATGCAATTTTTATTTATGTACCATGTAAAATTAAAAACCTCTTTTGTCATTTGTCAGAGATGAGAGTGTTTGCAACGCAGCAATTCAATTGCTAACAGGTTCTATCTTTGCCATTTTTTCTCCTACGACCTGAAACTTTTACCCCTCCCTCATCCAGAGTGAGTTATCTCCATTATAAAACTGAGCAGTTGAGGATCCTCAAGGGGCCAGCATTGGCAGCTGGGATTTAAACTCATGGTCTTTCAATCAGAAGTCCAACATCTTATCCACTGAGCTATCACAGTTATGTAGTGATGCTGTTATGTGTGTATGTTACAGCACTGCAGGTGATATTATGTGTTGGAAGAGACTGCCTGCTGGCTGGGGACTCATGCTCCAGCGATGAGACATGCAGCCCACGCCTCAGGACCCTCCGTCAGTGTGTGGCCGGAGACGGCAGCATGAAGCTGGGTCCTGGTGCACGCAGCCAGTGTGCCAATGCCGTGTCTGCTCTGCTGTCTACCCCACTGCATGGCTGCCAGTGCCGACGTGGCATGAAGAGAGAAAAGAATTGCCTGAGTATATACTGGAGTCTATACCAGTCTGGCATACATGGTGAGATGGCCTATCTTGATAGTTTCTACAGACTGATAAGTAGCAGTCTTTATTGCTCTTAAAAAAACAATATAAAATGCATAAACAACCACATATAATTCGATTATACATCAAAGAAGTTGTTGTACATAAGTGTTTAGATTTATGGTCATAAACTGCCAAACATGAATATGCTATTTTAGATATGAATCATGTATTGTATATACAGTATACAGTAGATATTAAAAGTCTATACACCCTTATAAAATTTCAGGTTTTTAAAGTGTAAACACAGAAATAACAACATAAATGTCAGACTTGTTATATCTTCGATGGGATCTTCCAACAAACAAAAATCCAGATAAATAAATAGAAATATTAAAAAATAGAGAACATAAAAAAAAAAACTGTATACATGATACAACAGGAATATTTACGTTTGTAACCTATTGCCAGCAAAAATGCTATTTATTTTTGCAGGATGAAAAAATGCAGGATATCTCAGAAGTGCATTATCATGAAATCATTATGTGACATAATTAATCGCAATGTCAATATCATACAGTGAAATCATTCAGCTGTTGCTTGTTGTCTAGCTGGCACAATCATACTTCAGGTCTAGAATGTTCACTCTTGTCCTCTTGAAGTACTCATCAGCCTAGAGATTTGAATTGCATTTCTTTAACCCTGGGGTAAATAAACTTTACAATTTAGGCCTGCTTGACCTCCATATTCCTACTTTATTATTCAGTTCTTCACCTTCAAGCATATTATTCAGTAAACACCATGAATTATTCAGTAACTACGGTAAAGCGAATAGGATATTTGTGTATTTGTAAGAAAAAGGTTTGCAAAGCTGGTCTTTTTGACATCTGAAGTTCAAGAAGGGTTAAACTGTTGTGTTTCGATGAGAGATGCTTAGAAATCAAGTGCTATCATGTGTCTTTTAGGGCTCAACCTGGTGGAAAGCTATCCATATGAGACAGTGGAGAAAGGATATGACTATGTTCGTCTAGCCTCCATTACAGCAGGTAAGCTTGTATTCTTTAATAAGAATATGCACATTTAACATTCTATGATTATAGAGGGAAGTAGTTTATTTCAATTTATTAGCTAAGATAAGAAGTCTAAGAAATGGGAAGCATAGATAATACTGAATACATAAGTTTTTCATCAGGATAGTGGTGCGTCTAGCATCTACAATAACTGCATATGTATTCTGTAAGGTATTAAAGCATCCAGTAGGCTTTATAAAGAAAATAGCTAGCATTATTGCAAGTACAGCATAAAGAGAGGTTCATGGCTAATTCTTTATTCTCTGTGAACATAAACAGGTGAACCGGGTTATTGTTGTAGGTAAGTTGTAGAAATATATATATTTTTTTTGTTCGGCAAACTTTTTTTTACTCATTCTAACCTACACATAAAACAGAATGAAGATTAGGGTGTTCAAGGTTAGAACAGAAATGGAATTGATGTGTCAGAATCTGTTATTACTTTATTAAATGTAAAGCTGTATAAGAACATGTGTGGGAAGCGATAATAATCAGAGCCCAAAAGTCAGATTGACACGTTAACTACCATTAGGAGGTGGAGATAATTTAGAGATGTATAATTGGTGCTAGGCAGGAGAACTTGGGCAATTACTGAAGCTAAGCAGGGAAAAAAAACGGGCTGCCAGTGTCAAGATTTTTGGAGAGTAAACGTAGGCTTGTATTTTCATTTGGTGTTGAGTTATGCAGTATAATCTTGATCATTTCGTGACCAAGCGACTGTAATATCCTACAATGGTGGACGAAGTACACAAACCATGTACTTGAGTAAAAGTAGAGATCGTATTCAGGTTACATATGTAACCACGGTTCCCAGAGGGAACGAGACGCTGCATCAACAACGCTTTGGGAACGCTTCTGCATTGTCCAAGCTCTAAATCACATGTGTAATCAGTCCAGGAAGCTATAAAAGCACATCAGAGCTTCTGAAAAGGGAAGGAAGTGCTGCAGGGAGGCAGGCAGTGTGGCCGTGTGGACCTCTGTTAAGCCTCCCTTAGGGGTGGCGAACTCCCTAAGTCCACTATGGTGCCGGGCGGAAAACCGAGAAGTGTGTTTGCTGGAGTTGGCCGTGGTTAACAAACCGGCTTACTGAGGGCGGGGTCCCCAGGTGGTCATTTATCTGTTAGCGCCCGGGCCTTCGGCGCTCTGCCTTTGCACCTCACAATGCCTGGAAGTGCTGGGTCTCCCATAAAAGCGACGTGGGAGATATTGCTGGAACACCACCTGACTGCTTTTTGGCCTCCTGGAATTTATCCGCATTAATCATGTTGCCAAACAGGCCAGTCGGCATCAGAGGGGCATCCAGGAACACAACCCTATCCCTGTCAGCCATATGTGCCTTTCAGTAGACATGAGGGCGGCCATGGACTGGCCAATGGCCCTAGCAGTCTCTTTTGTTGTCCTGAGAGCTAAGTCTGTAACACAGCGAAGCTCACGGATTTCTTGACCGCTTGAAGTACCTCCCATGTCTAGGTCCTGTAGCAGGTCAGCTTGATAGGCCTGTAGTACAGACAGACAGACTTAACTCATCTCATCTTTTCTTTCCCTCCATCAGATACCACAGCATGCTTGACAGACATATATTCATGGATGAGTGCTCATCAACTAAAACCCCAGCAAAACAGAAATGCTGGTCATCCCAGGTAATTCATCTCCAGGTCAAGATCTCCGAATAACTCTTCAACTCTTCATCTGCTCTCCCCTTCAGCCACTGCTCGTAACCTTGGGGTAACTATGGACAATCAACTGTCCTTCTTCTCACATGTCGCTAATGTGGCTCGTTCCTGTCGATTTCTTCTCTACAACATCCGAAGGATTCAACCATTTCTGTCCACACAGGCTGCCAAGGTGCTTGTTCAGTCTCTTGTCATTTCAAGACTGGTCTTCCTCTGAATGCTATTTATCCACTGCATATGATCCAAAACGCAGCTGCAAGACTTGTGTTCAATCTGCCCAAGTTCTCCCACACCACTTCACTGCTGCGCTTTCTTCACTCTCTTCCAGTAGCTGCACGTATCAGATTCAAAACACTGATGCTTGCCTACAAGGCCAAAAATGGACCAGCACCATCTTACCTTAGAGACCTCATCATACCTCACACTATTTCTGTAAAGCAGCTTTGAGACAATGTCTGTTGTGAAAAGCGCTATAGAAATAAACTTGACTTGACTTGACTTGACACTGCACCACGCTGTCTGAGATCCTCCAGCAGTGCTCGAATGGTACCACCTTCTCTCAGAATGAGAGGTAAGTATACTTCACTGTTCTGGCACCGAGGTGGTGAAATGAACTTCCTCTAGATGTCCGTATAGCGGAGTCCCTGGCTATCTTCAAGCCACGGTTGAAGACCTACCTCTTCCTGAAACACTTAAATTAGCACTTTCCAAGTTTGCTTTGTATAATTCAAGAGTTATATTTATATTAAGTTTGTAATCTAGCGTACCAGTGTAGATTTATTCATTGCTTGAGACTCAAAGCACTTTGGTACGTCGCTCTGGACAAGGGCGTCTGCTAAATGCCGCAAATGTAAATGTAAATGTAGTACAGCCATGGTGTGCAGACAGCCTGCGGCTTGGCCTGCAGAGGCCTAAGCCTTGCCACGAGCTCTAAAGTGGCTCGAAGGGGCTCGGTGGGCAATGCCGGGGTTTTTAGGAATGACATAGCACCCAGGGAGAGATAGCTATCCAGTTTCTCTTCAACTCGGGGCATCGTCCCATAACCACACTCTTTCAATCCGACTTTGAATATAAAGAGACTTTGGGATTTTGCTATAAAACTTTGGGTGCATGACTGGGAAAAAGGGCAGACCCTGGCATGGAGGCAGTGGCGAAGGTTGCAGGAAGCGCTCGTTGAGTGTGCTGGACAGTTGTGTTTTCTGCAGATCGGCCTGCCACTCGATATAAAGTTTGGCTACGTCTCGGGTCACTATCTCCAATAGCTCATGCCACACACCTCCTCAGAGGAAGAGAGGCATGGCTGTGCGCTCTCCTCGAAAGTGAATTTTTTTTTTTTTTACCACTTACTATAAAGACCTACACACAGAGAGCTTCCTGAACAAACAGCAGCTAGCGCTAGCGGTTTCACTTAATGTGCTTTTAAAGCTTCCTGGTTGTGACATCACCCCGGCGGTGATTCTGCACTTTCCTTTGGACTGATTACACACGTGATTCAGACCGTGGACAACGCGGAAGTGTTCCCAAAGAGTTGTTGATGCAGCTCGAGTTAATAAAAGGGGAAACATTTAGCAAAATATTGCTCCAGTAAAACTAAAAGTGCTCACTTGAGTGAAGTACAGTAAGTATTTGCCTTCAAATTTACTTAAGTATCCAAAGGGCTATGATTTATTTTTTCTATAATGTCCTCTATATATATATAAAGTGAACAGTGAAGTTTTAAGTCACTGAGGATGTACAGCGGCTTTAAGTACAAGCTGGAAAAAATGCCCCGCGATTTGGAGCCCCACTCTCCCCATGCAGACTCTCCTGTCCCGCGGCACCAAATTGCGGTTCTCTATTCTTGCGGTACAATAATAAATTGTATAATAAAAGTATACAATAATAAAAGTATACAATAATAGTAATAACAAAAGAGTACAATACAATACAATATTTTGTGTTAAGTAGTAAAAAAAATAATAAACATTTATTTCCAATAATTCACTTAATTCACTTCACTTTTTTTTTAGACACCGAACAAATTTCACTTTGAGGACAGGTTTGTTAGTATCCGCGAAAGTCGTAAAGTTAATGTTTGTAAAGTGGGGAGCTTCTGTATACTCAATGGAAATACTTCAGTAAAGTACAGATACGTGAAAAAGCATACTTCGTTAATTTAATACAGTCCACCACTGATATCCAAACAAGTCATTAAGTAAAAACAGCTGACTTTTGTAATATACAGTATGTTGTTTTTTATATTAGTAGGTTACTGGTAGAAATAGCCAGCTGGTTGACTAAACATTTTTACTTGTGCACTTTTTTATGTGAATCTGGACTTAGGATTTGACATTAACCTTCTAGCCTGCATTAGTGTCAGTTTAGCTCTTCCATTACTACAGTGAATTGGTGGAAACGTGAAAACTACACTTTTCTGCTTTTCCATGGAAAGCAGAGATCCAATCAAATGAGAATAAACTCCGCACAGTAGAAAAGTCAGCCCAGTGAAGGGGAAAGGATGTATGTAGTTACTGTAGATTTGCTCTGACTTTATTTTGGGTGAACTTCTGCTTAGTAAGCAAATGGAAAACTAAAGAGCAAGTGTTTTGCATTTAAATATTGATAAACAGGGTGCAGGGTAACATGTGCATGACTTGTTTTCAACCTTCCTAGTTTCCCCCACACCATACCACTGCTACACTCCCACTATCGACTTCCTGTAGCTGCCTGCATCAGATTTAAAATACTGACACTCTCCTGCGAAGCCTACAAAGACACTTATCTCACGCCGCACTGCACCACACGCCCTCAGATCCTTAACCATTGTTTGACTGGTCCCACCATCTCTTAAAGTACAAGGAAGTCATGCTTCCAGCCTTTTCTCTGTTCTGACACCTAGGTGGTGGAACGAAGTTTCACTTATTGTGCAAACAGCTAAGTCTGTAACTGTAATTAAATTATTCAATTTGCTCTCAGAGTTTTAGCCTGATTGATGCAGTAAGGCAGAATTATAGAATGCTTGGTAAACATCAACTAACAAAGTCATAGAACGCATTTAGTTTGCAAATTTGTAATAAAAGTCTCTTAATTTGGTTGCGCTTGAGGTCATTTTCAACTACTGGCTAAATGTGTGAGTGAGTGTTTTCTGGGAATTTAAGTCTGTGGAGGCAATGTTTCGAGGCTGTGGTGACTACTGGTAATTGGAGTTGTGGCGAATTAGAGGTGGAGTCTGACAATACTTACAGTAACACATTTCCTTGTTTCATGGAATATTTTGTATTAATTTCTGCATTTTAGTTGCTTATTTATTTGATCCATATATTATGAACCATGGATGCTTTATACTTCTGTTTTTTTTTTTTTTTTGTAATCAATACTGGCAAATCTGATTTAAAAAGTTTTTGATTTAGTACTATTAGATAGTAGCTAAGTTGATATAACAGTCCCTCGAATGGAAAAAAAATACAATTTAGTAAATTATTTTTGTGTAGTAACTTAAATGCAATTTTGTACCATTCAGTGGGTAAATTTAAATATGGCAGTAGACCGGCAGATTTCTGTCTGTCATACAGTACACTATTGTGCTTCTCCACCCAAAATGCATATATTTAATTTCCAAACACAAAACTAAAAACATGCAAAAACACCAGAATCACCCATCCAAATTAGCAGACTAGGTAAGTACACATATGAAACCAGACTTTTACAGCTTCTAAATTCGGGTTTACATACAGTAAATTCACCATATATAACTCATAAGCCCTTCACAAATACAGGAATGACAGCAAAGCCTGTCTAGATTCAAATCACCTCTAATTAATGTCTCTGATGCTCTTATAAGAGCTGACAAGACCTCAATTATTGTTATTAATTAGCCAAGTTGCCGAGAGCCAAGATCTAGGGTGATGAAATGCGCCTACAAGTACCCACTGAGAAATGTAATCTTGTTTTACAATCCTACTTAACAGCTCAATTGATCTGCAAGCAAACTGAAAATATTTTAAGAACTAATGAATTATTGTGCATAAGTTCTAAGCATGCAGTTCACTGAGTATGACTGCATTGTTCACTGATTTTTCTTTAAAGAATATAAAGGCAAATGAGATTTTTTTAGACTCATTTTCTACATGTCTGATAAGCATTTGGTGTTTTGAATGACTGATCTAGTGGACAGCAGGGGAACTATTAGTGTCTCAAAAAAATTCTGAAAACATTTTTGCACAAATAAAGTAACATTTTATTGGAAAAGGGGGCTTTTGCATTAAGGTTTAGTAACAGTATTTATAACATAAAATAGCATCCACAATCCATACATTTTATTATCAGCTAAACATGTTAGATTTCAATTGACGTAGATGGTGATGGTATGATTTGGAACTTCTGATCAGAGAGTCATTAATTTAAATCTCAGCTATACCACGCTGCCAATACTGGGCCCTAGAGCAAGGTCCTTAACTCTCAATTTCTCATTTGCTCTGCATATGGGTGTCTGCCAAATGCTGTCAATGTAATTGTCTTTTGTTTAATTACATCTGCACAAACATGTTTATGCAACACATAACTCCACATAAATTAGCAAAAAATAATTTACGAATGTTGATAACTTGTTGAAGTCTGATTTTCAGGTCTAAAATAAAGTATACATTTTGGTACTTACTATTCAGGTCTGTTTCTGCATTTGGCCAGATATCAAGCACAAGCATGTTCACTAAGGCATTAAAGGTGTTCATTTTGGTTCCTGTGGGAATAATTGTACTATTGTATATTGTAAAATATTGATTGATTCTGTTGATGATTTGTTTGGCTTGTTTGGTTGATTGTTAAAATAAACAATTGACACATTTGTAAGTATGGTGTATACAGTAGTTTTTTTTTTATTAATTCATGATTTATTAATGTATTAATACAGTGTTAAATAATGTTATTTCAGAGAATTTGACAAATTACTAATTATTGCATATGATAAATTTAGAAATACTATCACATTGCTTTAAGCCCATTTAAACTCAGAGGCTTTGATTTACTAATGATTTACATAAATTAAAAAAGTACTAACTTAATTGGTTGATTCAGTAAGGCTCTATTTATAAGCTTGCATTACACATGTGACTAAAACTGCACATTTTATCTGTTTAGTGTTTTTTGCCCTAGTGAATGTGCAATGTTACTACTGTAAAATGCAAAATACAAAGTGTGTCTATGTAATAGAATAATTGAGCACCAGCTGTGCAAATTACTATAGCCTAAAAGTCACTTTGGGACTGGCGAATGCATGTGTAAATACCAATGAAGGGCAGGTATTACATTTGCAAAAGGTAGTATTATTTGAACAGTCATTTTCAAAATTATGTTTAAGTTTAAAAATAAGTGTTATGCAATAAATAAAGCACTTTGAGGTGTGCAGTTATAGGTAAATAATCAACAAAAGGGTGATAAAATTTACTGTTGGTGGTGAAGTTACTGCTACCTCTTTAATAGTGTTTTGTTTCTATTACAGCATACGTTTTGTTTCGCTTACATCACAGCGATTGTGAAGGGATTTTTTTTTTTAAGTAAAGATAAATTATTTATCCATTTGTAGTTATAGTATTGTTGTGTAACATCTGTGAACAAGTTATTACCTGTTACCATGCATTTTCACTTATGTGATATCATATATCACAGCTCTTTCCTTAAACAGCCTCCAAAGTTAATAATGGAAACAATTATTTTTATCATTTCCCACAATAGAAAATATTCTGACAAAATGTTAAACATTAACTTTCCCCTACTGGAAACATTTTATTCATCTTTCTGTATATATATTATTTAAATGACTTTTTTTATGTTTCATGTTCTTGTTTATTGCTAGACTTAAATTAGGTGAAGCATATGCCACGTTAGTTCTTCTGATTGAGCTGTTACCATAGAAACAACAAAGTATTTGAATTTATATACTGTACAGTGCATTCAGAAAGTTTTCACAGCGCTGCACTTTTTCCACATTTTGTTATCTTACAGCCTTATTCCAAAATAGATTAAATTAATTATTTTCCTCCAAATTCTACAAACAATAACCCATAATGACAACATGAAAAAAGTTTGTTTAAAACTTTTGCTAATTTATAAAAAAAAATACAATAAAATAAAATAAAATAAAATAAATCACTTTTGCCTTTGCTCAATACTTTGTTGTAGCACCTTTGGCATCAATTACAGCTTCAAGTCTTTTTGAGGATGATGCTACAAGCTTGGCACACCTATTTTTTTAGCCAGTTTCTCCCATTCTTCTTTGCAGAACCTCTCAATCTCCATCAGGTTGGATGGGAAGAGTATTTTCACATCTCTCCAGAGATTTTCAATCGGGTTCAAGTTTGGGCTCTGGCTGGGCACCTCAAGAACATTCACAGAGTCGTCCCATAGCCACTCCTTTGTTTTCTTTTCTTATGGTTCTTGTCTTGTTGGAAGATGATATGTCTCCCCAGTCTGAGGTGCAGAGTACTCTGGAACAGGTTTTCATCATGGATGTCTCTGTACATTGCTGCAGTCATCTTTCCCTCAATCCTGACCAGTCTTCCAGTTTCTGCCACTAAAAAACATCCCCACAGCATGATGCTGCCACCACCATGCTACACTGTAGGGATGGTATTGGTGTCCTTTGGACATGATGCTTGCCCAAAAAATTCAATCATTGTTTCTTGATTGTCTGAGAGTCCTTTAGGTGCCTTCTGGCAAACTCCCAGTGGGCTGTAATGTGCCTTTTACTGAGGAGTGGCTTCTGTCTGGCCACTCTACCATACAAGTCTGATTGGTGGAGTGCTGCAGAAATGGTTGTTCTTCTGGAAGGTTTACCTCTCTTCACAGAGCAACGCTGGAGCTCTTTCAGAGTGACCATTGGGTCCTTGGTCACCTCCCTGACTAAGGCTCTTCCTCCACGATTGCTCAGTTTGGTCGGGCGGCCAACTTTAAGAAGAGTCCTGGTGGTTCCAAACTTCTTTTCTTCTATCAAATTTGATCGTTTAGCAATGTTTGCTTTCAAAAAAAGTTTGAAAATCTAATCTAGTCTTTTATTTCTATTACTATTAATAGGCATTTAAGACACCTTTAATAAATAACCCTGCAAACTGTGCTTAAGGAGAATACATCTTATTTTTGCAATATGTGTCAGGGCATGTTTTAGTTATAGGGTCCTGAAAGGAGACAATAATCATATGCAAACATATTTGAATATTATATTCTGCTCATATTTTGCATGTGAAATAATTTGCACATTTATGCTTTGTAAATGACATGCAATATACCTGTTCTGTAGATCAGGACCTTTTAGTCAGCCCTGCTGCAAAAAAACCAAAAAAAACCCCAATAGAATCCGAGGTAAAAGATTTAAATGTTAATGACAACTGTAATTGTTGCCTTCTATTTGTGATTTGTGATGTTTGGTGAATAAGAATCAACAGAACATCCTTGGCAACTTGTAGATCACATGTTGGTATGTAATGAACACTAATAGAGACCATTAGAATGACATTAGGCATTTAGATTCTAATAGGTTTTTGTGGTGGTTTTTAGTTTAGTGATTTAATGATAATTTATAGTGCACTTCAAATTTCATTTTGAAGTTATACCATTAGAATTTCTGTGATGGTTTACATTGGTGTTGATTTTATGTTTGTGTGAATGCATTTTTTAGACATTAATGTGTTAATGACGAGGACTAATAGCTTTTTGATCTCCCACTGTTGCCTGTAAGCTAGAGTCCTTGAAGTCTCAGTTGTGCTGAGCTGCTGGTACAGGTTGGGCTATTTATGTGTCTGACATGTCTAGAAGCTAGAACAGGGATTGACAGTAAATATTGTTTTACACATTCAAGTAACAGTGGAACATTTTTTGGCTTAATTCTGTAAATAAATTCATGTGCCTCTGATGTCTTTCTGTATCTTCGAGCCGCCACAAACACAGATAATACAGTATGTGCAATCGTAAATGTGTCTTTTTTTCCTTTTTTTTTTTTTTTTTTTTAGCTCAGCTTGTGTATAGCTATCTTTTACCATTTCATTTAAGTGCAAAATGTAACACGGGCCACTGCTGAGCAAGGAAACAGCCAGCCACCTTGAATATATATTTGAATATGTATTTATTTATTTATTTGTTTGTTTGTTTGTTTATGTGTATGTATGTATGTATGTATGTGTGTATGTAGGTATATATTTATTGATTTATTTGCTTATTTATAAATAATTTTTTCTGCATTATCTCCCAATTTATTCCATGCTTTCATTCAACTCCACCACGAAACGTATTTGTTGACTCTGCTTCACAGACCTGTTTCTCCACAGCTCTGCAAATACCAATAAAGCTGCTCTCTTTCAATGATGCAGATAGGGTCTGTCTGCATTTTTTCCCCCAAACCAAAAACTCTAATTTTGAAAGAGTATTTAATGAAAGAGCAAGGCAGGCAGACACAAGAGCTGATGATTGATTTTTTATTATTATTTTCATTTCCCTTCTGTTTTACTGACCTTAACTTCTTTCCAGTTTTCGATTGAGATGTGGCAAACTTCTTCCATTCTATTTTGTTCTCTCCCAAGAACGTAGCGAGACCCTGAAACTGAGTGCCGTAGTTTTGTGTCAACAAAGAATAATGTCAGGAGCAAAGGTTATGAGTAATTTAATCTCACCTCTGATCACCACTTGATGTTCATTACTGCCCCCACTGCTTCCTTTTGCAGACTCTGATCTGGGCCTTTCAACGGCAAACCGGTGCTTGGATGCGGCCAAAGCCTGCAACGTGGATGACCTGTGCCAGAGGCTGCGCACTGAATATGTGTCAGCGTGTATCAAACCTTCAGGCAAATCGGGCCTATGCAATCGTTCCCGCTGCAACAAGGCCCTGCGCCGATTTTTTGACCGTGTGCCCCCGGAATACACGCACGAGCTACTCTTCTGTCCCTGCAGCGATATGGCGTGCTCAGAGAGACGACGCCAGACCATCGTGCCTGGCTGCTCGTATGAGATGCCAGAAAAACCCAGCTGCCTGACGCAGATGAGGAGCTGCAGAACCGACTACATCTGCAGGTCAGTACATGTGAGCCAAGTGTTGTGTAGGTGGGGTTAAAAAATGAGTCAATGCACTTGAACTCTGCTGAATAGTCAGGTAGGGCCTTGAATTCTCAATAGGACTCTACAGAAAGCAGTAGACTGTGACTTTTTTCCTTCAAGCTTCTCATCTTAAGAATTAACTTGGTTAAATAAGCTAAACAAATAAATCTCTTGGAAAGTTCAAAAGTTCAGGTTTGGAGTTTGTTTGAGACAGTCATTTATTGTACATTGCTTAGTGATATACATTATTAAAACATTGTACTGGATTGAAACTATAGTTTCTTGAGAGCTTTTAGCAGGCACGTGACCAGAAAGCAAAGGTTTTTCTTATGGTAGTTTATAGAAACACATTTACTTATTTAAATAATACATGGATGAGGAACAAAAAAAAAAACAATTGTTAAACTATTTTGTTAATCTGTTTTTAATTTCCATCCTATTTCATTGAAGTCCATTGTTATTAAGAACAGCAGGGCCTGGCACACAAGTGAATATTGTGACTGGATTACATGATTTAAAAAAAATATAATAATAATAAGTCCAAAATGGCTAGTGGAGATAAATGATGGTATTTGGGGATTGTTTAATTGTGTAGTAAAGATTTTGACACCTGCCCTCATAAATTATGAATTATTACATAAAAAAAAAATAAATAAATAAATATATATATATATATATATATATATATATATATATATATATATATATTTATATTTATATTTAAATATTATATATACAGTGGGGCAAAAAAGTATTTAGTCAGCCACCAATTGTGCAAGTTTTTCCACTTAAAAAGATGAGAGAGACCTGTAATTTTCATCATAGGTACACTTTAACTATGAGAGACAAAATGAGGAAAAAAAAAATCACATTGTCATTAGGCATTGCGTTTTTAAATAATTTATTTGCAAATTATTGTGGAAAATAAGTATTTGGTCACCTACAAAAAAGCAAGATTTCTGGCTCTCACAGACCTGTAACTTCTTCTTTAAGAGGCTCCTTTGTTCTCCACTTGTTAACTCGTTATCATTATAAAAGACACCTGTCCACAAACTCAAACAGTCAGACTCCAAACTCCACTATGGCCAAGACCAAAGAGCTGTCAAAGGACACCAGAAACAAAATTGTAGACCTGCACCAGGCTGGGAAGACTGAATCTGCAATAGGTAAGCAGCTTGGTGTGAAGAAATAAACTGTGGGAGCAATTATTAGAAAATGGAAGACATACAAGACCACTGATAATGTACCTCGATCTGGGGCGCCACGCAAGATCTCACCCCGTGGGTTCAAATGATCACAAGAACGGTGAGCAAAAATCCCAGAACCACACGGGGGGACCTAGTGAATGACCTGCAGAGAGCTGGGACCAAAGTAACAAAGGCTACCATCAGTAACACACTATGCCGCCAGGGACTCAAATCCTGCAGTGCCAGACGTGTCCCCCTGCTTAAGCCAGTACATGTCCGGGCCCATCTGAAGTTTGCTAGAGAGCATTTGGATGATCCAGAAGAGGACTGGGAGAATGGCATATGGTCAGATGAAACCAAAATAGAACTTCTTGGTAAAAACGTAACTTGTCGTGTTTGGAGGAGAAAGAATGCTGAGTTGCATCCAAAGAACACCATACCTACTGTGAAGCATGGGGGTGGAAACATCATGCTTTGGGGCTGTTTTTCTGCAAAGAGACCAGGACAACTGATCCGTGTAAAGTAAAGAATGAATGTGGCCATGTATCATGAGATTTTAAGTGAAAACCTCCTTCCATCAGCAAGGGCATTGAAGATGAAACGTGGCTGGGTCTTTCAGCATGACAATGATCCCAAACACACCGCCCGGGCAACGAAGGAGTGGCTTCGTAAGAAGCATTTCAAGGTCCTGGAGTGGCCTAGCCAGTCTCCAGATCTCAACCCCATAGAAAATCTTTGGAGGGAGTTGAAAATCCGTGTTGCCCAGCAACAGCCACAAAACATCACTGCTCTAGAGGAGATCTGCATGAAGGAATGGGCCAAACTACCAGCAACAGTGTGCCATCAAAGGGTATATAACAAAGTATTAAGATGAACTTTTGTTATCGATACTTATTTTCCACCATTATTTGCAAATAAATTCTTTAAAAAATTAGACAATGTGATTTTCTGGATTTTTTTTCTCATTTTGTCTCTCATAGTTGAAGTGTACCTATGATGACAATTAAGAATAAGTGGAAGAACTTGCACAATAGGTGGCTGACTAAATACTTTTTTGCTTTTTTGTGTGTGTGTATATATATATATTAGTATTATTTATTAATTTATTTTTATTACAGCGAAACCCAAATTTTTTTTGTTAATTGAACCAACACATTATTTTAGTTATTTTTTTACAAATTGACCAGCGAGTTGCAGAGTCCCAGCCGTAGAATATGATATAATAAATAACACCAAAAAAATTCACTTTCTGAAAAATACCTAGTAATGAAGTAAAGAAAGAGTTGCATGAGGACAGAGACCTCGGCAGATATTTCTGTACTGCTTTATTCTTTTGTTATTGGATTTTGATTAAAGCATTTTAGTGTTGATTTCTATCTGACATGCTGTAGTTTATGACCTTGTTGTGGTAAAGTGGTTTGTGCAGTTTGGAAAATTGCAGGGCTATGTCACAGGAAAATAACGCTTTCAATATAGACACACATCGTGAACAGATCTGGAGGACTGAGGTCAGACAAAAGGTGATCCCAATGACCATGCCATGTAAAGTTTATACCGAAAAAGATCCTGTCTATCCTATCTAAACTAGCATATCTGGTAATCAGCCCATCACAGAAACTGAAAATAGAGCCATATTTCTTTGCTCAGCACATGTAAGATGAAGGGTGGGGAATCAGATACAATGCAAGTCATGCATTTGATGGTACTGTATGCTGTATGATTTTAGATTTTAGAAACTGACTATAGGCTTAGCTTGGGATAAAGAAGTGTGATCAGCCCTTCTCAGCTTGTTTCCAATGTGATCCCCAACAGGGAAAGTGAAAGGAAAATATTGTTAAATGTGCTCTACAAATCAAACTGAATTGAATCGAAGATCAGAAATATGTCTAGGGAGACATAGTAATGCTGTTTAAGAGTCGACTATTCCTCCATGTCAGTAGTAATAATCGTGCCGGGAGTGTTGCTCTGCATCGGCCAGCATGATGCCTGTCACTTTTATTCTCTCTCTTGTGTGTATGTGTGTTCAGCCCCTATTAACAGAGATCATGTGCTCTATGGTTGTTCTCCAGGTCCCGTTTGGCTCAGTTTCAGTATGACTGCCGGCCAGATGAGCAGTCTTCCAGCGGCTGCAAACATGGCAACTATGCTGCCTGTCTTGTAGCCTACACTGGCCTAATAGGTAAGTACAAAAAGATGGAAGGAAGTGGATTGAAAGTGTGTGTGTGTGTGTGTGTGTGTGTGTGTGTGTGTGTGTGTGTGTGAGAGAGAGAGAGAGAGAGAGAGAGAAAGCTGGGTTGCTGTGAAACAAAAACAAAAAAAATCTTTATGAATAACAAAAGACAAATAATAGGTACAGGCACTTTGGTGTGTGCAGATATGAGAGGGATGGACACAGAATATTATATTAGAGGATTGGATATGAAACTGTCCAAATCCAGTCTGTGAAGTGCAGGAGTTGTTATTGCTCTCTGAAACGCCTTTGATGGCGATTGGCTTGAAATGCACCCCGTTTTCTATCACCGCTGGAAACGAGCATATTTTTTTTAACAGCTTCTAAAACACAAACCTAGACAGTCTTAATGTATTTCAAAAGTGTTGCCAGCAGCGCCTCATTGACCAACCACACCAATTTCACTCACACACACACACACACACACACACACACACACACACACACACACAC
>JAAIIK010000080.1:1273549-1304207 GCA_014706435.1 Silurus glanis
ATATATATATATATATATATATATATATATATATATATATATATATAGTGTATACATACATACATACATACTGCATATTGCTTTTAATACTTCATCTTCAATTCATCAAATAAAAAACACCTGTATATAAGGTTTTTTTTTATTTTTTTATCGGACATCATTGTGACTTCTCTAATCATACAACTGCATTTAAAAACAGGCATTTATTATTAGCAAAACAATATTACAATAATACAATGGATATTATAACAAAATATAGATTTTTTTAATAGAATATATCAAAAGAATCTACTGGCTTTGCTTATGCAGATATTTTGCTTTGTAGAACAGTAAGTAATGGGTGAAATTAAGAACCCCATTCCATTCATCACTGAATTTTCAATGCCTTTCTAAGCACAATGACCATCACATAATGACCAGCTTTGATAAACGCCATTTAGATATGGCTGATCCATTTAGAAGACTTTTAAATGAGTATGACACTATAAGGAGATTCCTCTGTTGAGCTGATCCTGACCCACTTTTCTAAGTGACAGGAAATGCTATATGAGGTGTGGATGTATTCCTCTTCATTGGCGGCATTTAAAAATCATATGTGCTTGCCATTTGAGCTTGATTTCAGTAAAGAAGGGTTGAGGACACCAAACAGGAGATTGTTTTGCTGGCTGATAAACATAAAGCTTATTGCACATGAGCAAAATACCAACCTGGTGCTTCTAATATCTTGCTGATGATGTGAGTGCTGTTATTTTCTATTGCTTGCTGCAGCATAGTTTTTATGTAGGACACTAAGAGTCTTATTTCGAGCTGGCAATAGAATTTTCTCTGCAGAAATCCCATTTTCTCCAAAGTTCATCTCCATCAAGGTCTTAAAGTCGAGCATGATCAATAGGAACAATTGAGAAGTGTGCTGGGGGGTCGAAACCTCTTTCCATGCCAGCTTCATCTGGACTCTATATCTAGCTGTTTACTTTCCTCTCTCCCAAGGATGCTATGGCATTCATAGGAACTCTTTGCACACACAGCTATTATTTCCTTAGCTGGAATTTGAATTAAAATTGATTTAAACATTGTGTTAAAGTAGGGCATAAGTTCCCAGATGTGCACAATCTATGCCTCAACATGTCACAAAGACCTTTATTTTTTAATTCAAAGACCAGTTATATCACCTTCTTCTTGGAGCCATACTCGATTATAATGTGCAATATAAACCCTACACCACCTCTTGGCAATGATTTATTTATTCTCACCATTCTCATCATCTAATATGCAATTTCATCTAAAGTTCTCTTTTGCTTAGCAAAGGAGCACACAATGACCTACAATCAGCAACTGACAAAATTTTAAACATTGTTTAAAGCTATAAAAAGCAACATATTAATATCAAGCATTAATAGCTTCTTAAATCAGCATTGTGCTAAAGTCCTTCCTAATGAACAAATAACACAATGCCGTTTGTACACTTTGCCACATAACAGAATACTAACTTTTTCACCATTTCTTTTAAATACAATACCTTAAAATTTAATATAAAAAAAACATGATTTTCATCTGTCAGAATGTTACCTAAATTAGAGAAAAGGAGTAAATCCTCAGTGTCATGCTTCACAGAATTGACCACTCAAAAAAAGATTTAGCATGGGATTCATTACTGTAATTCTTTGGGCAGGTTCACAGGATTTTTCCACATTGGCTTCCCTTGTTTACTCTTTGTGTATTTGTTCTGTTACTTATTTCAATTAGGCATTACTTTCACATGTTCTTGATTAATGTTTTTTTGTATCTCCTGCTGTATTCAATTTGCTTTGCAAATACTTATAAAAACCTACAGTTCTGGTTCTGTTTACCTGTGTACCTTCACCTTCTTAAGGTTTTGACCCTTTGATTTGGATTTTGAGATTCAGATTTTGTTCATTTTATTAAGTAAAGTAGAGTGAGGTTCCCTGGTGGTCTAGTGGTTAGGATGTGGCGCTCTCACCGCTGCGGCCCGGGTTCGATCACCGGTCAGGGAACCAACCCCAGCCACTCTTAGTGCCGGTCCCAAGCCCGGATAAATGGGGAGGGTTGCGTTATGAAGGGCATCCAGTGTAAAAACATGTGCCAAATCAAACATGCGGATGGTCCGCTGTGGCGACCCCTAACGGGAGAAGCCGAAAGAAAGTTTTTTTATTAAGTAAAGTAGAGTCTGGCTTTCTTCAAGTGGCACTGGTAGAAATGTACAATCGTAAAGATGAATATGAAGATGCTAAATGAATGAGGTTGTGCTCTATGTATGCAGTGAATGTGGCAAAAAGACACCATAACCTCTGGGTTTCTCAGGGTCCTTTTTTTATTGTATTAAGAAAATTAAATGTAGGCAAAATAATAATAAAAGAAAAGGATGAACAAAAAGTAATAAAAAATGTATTTGCTTAACTTACTCTGTATCTACATTATAAAACAAATATTTGGGAAATAACAAATACACACAGACAATATAAACAGTAATTCCTACTAATTTTAAATATACATATACCCTCATGTCATGAAGAACAGTTGTTCAATGGCTTTTACATGCAGTTATCCAATTTGCAAGTGCAAATCTTATCATAATGCAAATAGTATTCAAGAGTTTAATTTAATGTCCGTATTAAACATGGTGTGTGTGAAAGATAGGCCACAACAGCAGAGGACAACATAGGACACCACTCTCATCAGTCTAGCACAAGAATTCACAGCCACAGAGAGTGCGGGAGTGAAAGCAGATACCCCAAGACTGTTAGGAGGTGTTGCCTGGTCTGAGTAATCTGCGACACACAAGTTGTAGGGTCCGAACCCACCATCAACAGCATAAATCTGTAGGCCCAACCTTAACACATAAAAATCGCAGGTTGGAAGTGGCAGTGCAATGAAGTAGGGAATGTCCTCAGAGCACACACTGGACCCATAAACACTACCAGAGCTTTGTCTGAATGCCCCAGCCCATTCACACATTTGCTGCTGACCACATTTATTTCCTATATTGCCAGAGTCTATTCATCTTACAATGTCTACTTTTAACCTTGGCAAGCTATCTTAAGGATTCTTTCCTATAACTGCATCCAAGTTACTTCAAGAGCCCCCAAGAGCCATGCTCCATGATTGCATTTGTAAACCTTGCCCAGCTACTTCTGACCCTTAAGAACTTTTCCCTATAACTGTATGTTTAAACTCTGCCCAACTGCTTTTTACTTAAAAGGTCCCTAACCAATGAATGCATCTGTCAACCCTGCCCAAGTACTTCTGACCCTCAAGAACCTTGCAGCATGACTGCATCCATTAATGCTGACAAGCCCTGCCTCCTTAATTCTTCTGTAAGACCTGTCTATCTACTTCCATTCCTCAATAGCTCTGCCCAACTAGTTTCAATGTAGCTAGTAATGAATCGGCATTCAGGGTTTATCCTTGCCTCATGCTCACTAATCCTAGGATCCCTTGTGTCTACAAAGTGAGATGTGTGATAGAATGACTCAAATAGTTGACCCATGTCACGCATCTTACCCAATGTCCTGTGGGATAGCCGGCCTATCCTCTAGAGACCACACACCCCTGGGAGCAACACAAAACATGCTACACATGACCAGTGGACTGGAAGGTGTTAAGCACTCGATTTAACTCAGTTTCAGCCAGAAACTAAATGGGAAAATGACTGCCTCGTGCATCAAATTAGCAAGCTATTTTTGTGTCTTTACTTTTGCCCTTGTGTTTCCTCAAATTTAAAATTTTACCTAAAACGTAATAAAAGCACCGAATGTAGAAAATTTAAGTTCAGTAATTATCATGTATGTGTTTAATGTTTACAGGTACAATATAACTTTGCAGTAATGGTCTTTGGGCTTTGCACACAATATTAGCTTAAATGTAACACTTGAATCCTGTAGCAATTTGAGCAGTAGCGGTATTGGTTTCCTCTTGTGTGCTATATGCGGATTGTATTTTCAAACCTGTTTTAATGCTTTTTTTTTTTTGCGTTCACGCCGTGCTCCTCATTCCACAGTGGAAGATTCATTCTCCATGGCTGACGTCCCCCCCAGTCCCTCCTGTGTCATTAAGTAAATAGTTATTTTTCTCCCGATAAGCCCTAGTGCTCTGTTCTTTCGTGAACTGTGCACAGTGTGTAAAAGCCACTTTCTCTGTGGATAACGGTGTTTACAAACACATTTTGCATGGTAAATGTGTAATACCATATTCATTTGTAATGCTACTACCTTCCTTCTTGAAGCTAGCCAAGGTCAGATATACCGTAATGTTCAATAAACGAGGAATTAGGAACCGCAAATAAATAGTAAGGTTGAACAAAAGCATTAGTGTTCAGGCAGAAAAGGATATTTTACAGATGATGTTAGCTCAGTCTATAGAAGAAAGGTGATGAACAGGAGGTGAAGAGCGTGTCCCTATTATATAACCAACTAATTGGAATGCACTTGGTTGCCAGGTTGAACAAACAGAAACGAGGGATGTCAACAGCACCCTTTATGAGCCAAAATGACTTCTGCGGCATGCATGCTGAATGGAAAAGAGCACTTGTTTTTTTATAGGCTTTTATGATAATTACGGCCATGAGCTCTAGATTTTATATAAACAGAGTCCATCAGATCATTTCACAACAAATTGAGGCTTTTGTCTTAAGGCAATAAATTCAAGACCCCTATTCGGGTCTGTTGTTAATGCGGATCACATTATAGCTTAGAAAATATTCTTGCATGTTTATTCACCCTAACTGTGAGTTTAGACCGGTTTTACCATTAGATTTTGTTCAGCACTTTTCAATGACTGCACTATTCCCTAGGACATTACTGCAAACCAGTTCACAGTTTTAGTTCAGCCAAAAAACAGAACATATTCTTCAAAAACAATCAGATTTTCTGCATGCCTGTAGAATACATTTCTACATTGTTGCAACCTGTTTAGTTATAAGAAATGCTCAAATGACTAAAACATATTTTGAGAGAAAACTTTTATTAACTGTATGCAGCAGCAAAGGAATCAATCACAAGCTGTTATAGATAAATGATCAACAATGGGGTGGTGTGACATGTCCCAAAATAAAGCACAATTTTCCAACATGGGAAAGTCTTCCGAAACAATGGCTTTGTGGTGTATTTTAAAGTATTATCAATGATTAGAGTGAGGATACAGCACTGTTGTCAGAGTGACTGTTTAAGAATAGCAAATCATTTGAGAATTCAACAATCTACTAGAAATATAACGCTCAATCTACAACAAGGGGGTGTGATGTGGCTTAGTGCAAATCTTCCAATATACAATGAAATACAAGTGGACATATCCAATGATTTTAACTACCATTAAAAAAAAAACACAGTTAGCATCCAGGAATATTATTTTGATCTCTCAGCAGACCCTCTGTTAAACTTTGGTGCTGATACGTGTCAACCACATCATTATTTTCACATGATGCATTAAAAAAATATATTTTGAAGCGCTCCAAACTAAAGCCTATGAGCTTAGCAGTTATAACACTTTTGAAAATTTCGGGGGTTTTTTTTCAGCAGTGTGTAGTAAAGCCGAAATTTTCACTCAAGTCAAACTACAGTAAATAACAAACTTTCTTTCGGCTTCTCCCTTCAGGGGTCGCTACAGCGGATCATCCATATTTATGAACCGCATGTTCGATTTGGCACATGTTTTTACGCTGGATGCCCTTCCTAACACAACCCTCCCCATTTATCCGGGCTTGGGACCGGCACTAAGAGTGCACTGGCTTGTGCAACCCTAATGAATAGAACCCGGGCCACAGTGAGAGCGCCGCATCCTAACCACTAGACCACCAGGGAACCATAAAGCTACAATAACTAACAAAAAAGGTAAAATAATTGTTGAAATTTTGCTGACGTAGAAAAAAAAAACACTAAATGTGGTTGAGTTTGGTGATACAGTTTGGAAAAGGGGCCCAAGATTTTTCAATACTGGGGATATAATTATTTACAGTGATGAACATTAAGCTTTTTTTTTTATGTGAATTTATCAGATTATTTTCATTTTGGGAAACTTTTACCTTTCTTAACATTTTAGTTTTGATGTGATTCAGTGGGACATTCTAACCTCCTGTTCCTAGAATTTTTTATTGTTGCAGTCACACAGTGAAAGTACACTTACTACTTACAAACTCTTTTCACAACTGTGGGGTTATGTGTGGCCTCACGACAGGTCATCATTTAACAAGATTTATGTATTCACTTCAGTAGCTAGGAACGGCATGTTTGTCTGCACTTGTGACATTTGTATAATCGTTTTGACCTGAACAGAACAGGAGGAATAAGCAATATTCATAAATTCATGGCTGCATGGTGAAGCAGAGATTTAAAACAGACTGCAGAGATCTGGAAGTTTGACGCTAAGCTCTCAGACTTGCTGTGCCTCACACTTTACTGAATGACTGGCATGGGTTTGGCATATGTGTTGACTAGAGCAAGGAGGACACTGCCTGCTGAGAGTTCCTCCTCCAATTGAGACGAGGATAACTGTCGTATTGGCACATTTTTTCTATTTTTCTCTTTCCAGTCTTGATTTCTTTCTGGCTGGGATTGTGATGCAGTTAAAGCATATTTCCAGTGCATTGGCTCCAGCTGTATATCTATCAGTGCCCGTCCATCATCTCTGAGTGGCCAGCCAGACCTTGGGCTAAAACAGACAGAAGCCTTGATCTAGCGTTTCCTGACACACAGAGCATGGCCTCTTTCCCCTGAACCTGCAATGGCTTTCTGTCAGCTGCGTGTTGATGTATCGGATTGCTGTTGGCCCACAATTTGTCAGTAGATGGCAAAAAACATGGAGATTGCTCTGATATTAACATCCGATCTCTTGATCTGCTTTCATTTGTTAAATATTTCTGCAGGAGTTGACCTTAGGAGAGGACGTGAGATGAAAGTTTTAAAAGTTCACGCTAGAGTACGAGAGATGAGTGGAGAGAAATATATTACCTGTGAACCACAATGAACTTTCTACTGTGGTTTGCAATCAGACCCTGCGCAAAGGCAATCATCTTAGTTCTTCAGACGCAATCAGACAAAGTTATTAGTTGTTAACAGTCTAATAGGTATTCTTCTAAAAATGCTGATTGGGATACCAAGTAGAGCATTTTCTTTTCTTTTCTTTTTTTTTTTTTTACTTTTTTCTTGCCTCAAGCTTTTTCTTCTTTTGAGCACTGCTGTTCTCATTAAGGTTCAGAAAGTCCAACTTTGGTCAAATTGGATACAGACACAGCTGAGCACCCTGAATCACATTTGCTAATAGACATGAGCTCATGATGTACATTTGCTAATGAAATGAGTTGAGGAGATGAAGAAAATGAGGAGGAGGAGTACAGGAACAAAAGGACATATACAACAATTTCGATGAGTCAAAGTTTCATCTGTTTAACGTGTGTGTGTGTGTGTGTGTGTGTGTGTGTGGTTGTGAGAACATTTTCCTTTATTGCCAGTTTTCCTTTGTAGATATACTACCCCCTACTGTTTATCAAAGTTACTGCATTACCATTAAATCATTAATTAATTAACGAATTAATTCGTTAATTAATTAATAATTTAAATAATGAATTCATTCATTCATTCTTTTGTTTATTCATTCTTTCTTCATTTGTTTATCTTCTGTAAGCTCTTTATCCTTTTTAGGGTTGCATTTACTTTAATGATTCATCGTAGCAGCCAACCATTTTGCCCATGGTTTAATCTTTGAACATTTCTTAAAGAACAGATGCGTAGACCTGCTCAGCACTGAACAAGTCTATTACACTAACAGCTTTAGTGTTACTTGCCTCCTTGACATTGGATGCTATAACTCTGATCTGCCATACACCATCTGCCATCCCACTGTTTATAGTGCCCTTGACAAACTCACAGAGAACCTAGAAAAATCCCAAACAAACATCAAATTCTAAACTATATATATATATATATTGAGAGAGAGAGAGAGAGAGAGAGAGAGAGAGAGAGAGTGAGTTGACATACTGTATGTATATATGAAACTTATGTAAGATGGAGAATGGGAGAAAAAATGTTAGCAGACTGCCTCACAGTCAAACATAGAGGTAAAATTTTAATGGTTTGGAGTTGCTTTGGAGCAGAGAAGGCTGCAGACTTATGGGTAAAAGGAATACTAAACCAACATGGCTACCATTCCAAAACTCAACACCATGCAATTCCATCTGGACGCAAGCTAATTAAAGCCAACTTCACCATACAATAAGATGATGACCTGAAGCAGACATCTATGCTTTATTAAGAGTTATTTAGAGAGCAAACAGTCGGCAGAAGTGTTATCTATCATCGAATGGCCTGCCCAGTCACCGCACCTAAATCCTGTTGAACTGCTCTGGGATGAACTGGATCACAAGGTCAGAAAATATATCTAACTAATGAAGAACACCTCTGGCAGGTTTTTCAAGATGCATGACAAAGTATTTCAGCTAATTGTTTGGAGAAACAAACTGTCTGGATTGAAGAGTATGTAAAGCTGTTATTCATGCTAAAGGAGGATATACATATATTTGTAAATGTATGTTGTAAAATGGTTGTAAACTTAAACATTATGTTAATGTTCTGTCTTATCCCAATTTGCACTAACAAGCCTCCTTCACTAACAAAAACCCAATTAATGAACTTTGAGCTTTATGATAAAACACTAGCACTCTTACCCTGGAGATTAGTTAAGGAAAAGTTGTGTAATTACACTTAAAAAAAAAATCTATAATAAAAAAAACAGACTCTCTGAGACAACAGTGTAACCATGCAGAGTTGGTGTATGGGTCCAAATCACATCATGTCCTATTCTTATCAATAACTCATGAAATTGTTATGCAATACTATACAACTAAATCTATGGTAAAGGGTATGGCAAAATACCTTAGACTACCTCTGCTGTTGTCTGAAGCAGTTATCTGGAGAGTACTGGGGACTATTAAATTTATATTATAATGTTATTCCATTTCTTTACTTAATGAGATGTGAAAAACACACCGGAACATGCTGGTATTGAAAAATAATAAACTTTGGGAATGGAATAATTCACACCACACAGACCTTGATATTCTTCCTATAACACAAAATAAATTATCTTTTGAAGCACCCAAAACAACCAATAGCTTAGCAGTTTTGAAGATTTTGTTCTCAGCATTGAAAATCTTCAATCAAGTTAAAAGTACTATAACTTAAAAAAAAAGTTGGATTTGCTAATACAGTGGAACCTCGGGTTACGAATTTAATTCGTTCCGGTACTTTATTCGTAACCTGAAAAGTTTGTATCCGATACGAATTTCCCCATAAGAATGAACAGAAACTTCGGTAATTCGTTCTGGACAACCAAAAATATTACTTTAAAAATAAAAATAAAGCCAATATTCACTAATATTATTTACTTTTAACATGTTATATTGAAATCATACCATATAAAAACATATAAAAGAGGAAAACATTATCTTTACTGGGTACTTTACCTTTGAGAAGACTCGCTGCTGGCATGATGGAGACGACGTTCGTAGAAGGGGGAGGAGGGAGAGTTATTGTTTGGAAGGAGAATCTTATTATATTATATTATTTATATATTATTATATATTATATTATAGAATATTAATGAATATTAACGAAATAAAGACGCAGCGTTAACACGAACGCTGAGACAATGCTCTCGCTAGGTACACAGGACGCTAACTGATGCGACGAGCTGCGTGGGAGAGCGTGGGTGGCGATACGAAAAGAACCAACTTGCCTGCGATTTTTTGGTGTGCGATGCTCGTATCCCGAAATTTTGTTCGTAACCAGGGGCAAAAATTTTGATGAACTGTGATTCGTAACCTGAATTATACGTATGCCGGGGCGTTCGTAACCCGAGGTTCCACTGTATACAGTATGGGATAGGGCCCAAGATTTATAGTGGTGGAGGGAGGTGGTAGGTCAGTGGCTAAGGCTCTGGTTTACTGTTTAGAAGATTGGGGTTCAAGTCTCAGCAACCTGACAACTGGGATATGCAAAATAAGAATTTAATTCTGCTCTAATGTATATGTGACAAACAAAGGCTCTTGCTTGCTTACTATGTATATATGTACTTTATCAGAATATTTATATTATCTGAAAGTTTTACTTCATTTTACTTTTATATAGAATCTTACTTTTACTTAACTATGTTTCAAAAAAACCATGCCGTTCCTCACTAATTTGAAGTGAAGGCATAAATTGGATTAAATGAGAACCTGTTGCGAGAGCACAGGAGTAACACCATGTTTCTGCAGAGTAAAGGAACTGTGTGCCTATAGCAACAGAAAACTCCCTCCTTAAAAATGGTATGATGTGCAGGAGACTGGAACATTAAATTGCATACATTATTCAAGGATAGTCACTCATACATTCTCATAGTTCTCAGTACTTTTACTTTTGATACTTACGTCCATTCCAAAGCGAGCACCTTTGCACTTTTTAGTCAAGTAAAAATGTAAAAGGATTACTTTTACTGGAGTAATATTTAAGCAGGGGATTTATACATTTATTCAAGTACAGGAATGTGTTCTTCGTCCACCACTGATTATTTGTTTTTATCAATAAATTAAACTTTATTTAGATTTGATCCGCTTTTGAACAGCATACAATCACAAAGCCAACAAATTTCAGTTTGCACCTATCTTTTTTTATGGATGTGTATTTCCTTAAGAAATGTGTATACTTCTACCAAATCTATAAATAGACAACAAAAGGAGATATATATATATTTTTTTTTTTACATAAACAGATTATATGGACTCTAGACTATTTATAACTGTACTGAAAGAAATATTAGTCAAATGAGAAAGATTTATCCAACAAAAACATAGGTTTATGCCTGGTGCTTACAGAACACACAACGCATGATGAACACACTTAGTCAGTGCTGAGGGAATAATCTGCTCTAGGAGACTGAGTACACATGTCAGCACAGCTCCTTTATCACAGGCTTACTTTAATCATGAGTGTTCTTTGTTCCGGCTCTCTTACTGCCAGTCGCATCTAACCTAAAGTGCTGGATAGAACAGCATTGGGTTTGAGAGGCATCTGTCTACTGGTACGTGTTTGTTTTACATGCTGGTAACACTTGTATCGATGCTGTACTGGGCATGAGAGCAACCACATGGTATTCGCACAGCCTCACTCTGCCTCTGGGTTTCTTCTCAAATGTCTGCTGATAAATATCTCAACTTGATATACTCCTCTGTAGATAGATTAGCACTCAATCTATTTGTGCCTCAGGGATTGTGTACAGATAGAGGACTTTAAGTAGATCACTAGCTTTAAATGTTAACATTGCACAAAGAAAATAATAAAAAAAAGAGTCAGGGTCATTGAGGTTATGCCAAAAGGAAACCACTCATCATTAGACTTTTAATGGGTTTTAAGTTCCACCTTGAGTGCTTTTGGTGAAGAGAAGTGTGAGAGAAAAGTTATAGGTTTCCTCTGCTCTCTTCATTAGTTCCACCTCTGTGAGTAGATATTGCCTGGTGAAAATAAAATGCTAAAGCTTCTCCTACATTTGCAAGAGATCCTCGAAATCTTTGTGCCTTTGTTGCCCTAAAGAGTAGCTTCTATTTGACTTTAGACATAACATGTGAGAGCCATATACTAGATGCACTTAAATCCAAACAGTAATTGAAAGCAGTTCATGTCTGCGATGTTTCCCTTTATTGCTAAACAAGAAACAGAGACGAAAGCAAATTCAGTCTTGATTTACAAAGAATAAAACAGTGCCTTAAAGTTTTAAAAAACAAGCTTTTAAAGTTTGAAGCACATATTTGAAAATGCTATTTACAGATATTCATCCTGCTTCTCAGAGGCATTGCCAACTAGACACTTTGTGTATGTTTTGAGCATTGCTACTGATGACTGTCTTGTTGATTAACTAAACCTTTGCCTTGTTTAAGGTTTTCAGTAGTGTATATTTAGTATTAGATTATTTCATTAGACTTACATTTTAATTATGAAATGCAACAAACAAAAAAATGCTTGCTTTCTTTCTTTCTTTCTTTCTTTCTTTCTTTCTTTCTTTCTTTCTATTGTTAAACTTCACATGAATAGGTTTCTCATAAGAGGAAAGGAAATTCAAAATGAATGCACATAATTAAATCCTGTGGTGGGAAATTGATTCCCTGACTTGAATAGTAGAATATTAGCACGTCCACAGTAGCAAACTGCATTCATCGTTATAGTTTAATCTCAAAGAATCAATATTAATACATGCTATGGAAAACAAAATAAAAGGGTGACAGGAGTGCCACCCTGATACAAAGTAGATGATTAGGGTTCATAAAAATAATAAAACCTTGGCTCCTACATCTCAATGATAAATGCCTAAAGGTGTGCCCTTACATTTAAAAGTCTTGTATGATTTAAAAAAATGATTTAGCAAATTGAGTCAGGAAGGAAACTGTAGCATTTAGGAGGTTGACACATAAATAACCTGTCTTTCATAAAGCAAACCTTTAGGCATTTATCATATAAATAGATTAATTGAATAAATAATTGATGCATTAACTCAGAATGCAGTTTGCACATGCCTTAATTTTTTTCTAACCAAGTTTAAAAAAAGAAAAATGAGAAAAACAGTAAATTTAGATCATGTGCTTTAAAAATCACCTAAATTAAGGAGATAAAATAAAATCTTGTATTTGTGTGTTTAAAGTATATTGTTTTTGCTGGAACTATTTAATGAATTTCCCAAAATAAATATTAGTAACAGAAAGGACAAAACAAGGCCACATCTGTAGGGCTGAAGACAAGTGATGTATGTGATAGAAAACCAGATTTATTTGGATACTTAATACATCCATCCATCCATCCATTTTCTCCCGCTTATCCGTAAATCGGGTCGCGGGGGCAGCAGTCTAAGCAGGCCCCCGCCTTCGACTGCTGCCCAATCCTCAAAGCACCGTCCCTTACGGTCCCTCCTGCAGGTGGTGAGCCCACGGGAAGGCGGCCCCACGTCACTCCGACGTCACGGACCTTGATATTTCCCTCGTAAGGGACCCCCGGAGCATAGAGGGTTAAGGGCCTTGCTCAAGGGCCCAAGAGTGGCAGCTGGCGATACCGGGGCTTGAACCCCCGACCTTCCGATCGGCAACCCAGCACCTTAACCGCTGGTGCCACCACTCCCCCGATACTTAATACACAAACACAAAAAGAATGCTGCAGCCACATGATTTCAAGGTTTCAATTTATTCTGTTGCCTATCCAGGGAAAGTACCAGGCCCTGAATCTGATTACATTACTTAACTTTTTTATTTGTATTTTGTTTTTATCTTATATCGCATTTCTTTCATGTTTACAAGTTGGTAAACATGGTCATAAAAAGCATTTCACTATATGTCATACTCTGTATGAATGTGTATGTGACAAATAAAATTTGAATTTGATTTTGAATTTGAATTTGAGATAATCAAATAAATTCTGTTGTGAATAAATTTACTGTCTGGCAATGCACCCAAAACATTTAATTAATGCATGAACATGTCACACTTATAGGTTCAAAGATAATTGTAGAGATTGTAGATATTGTAGAATTGTAAATTGTAGAGTAAATGCAGTGATTCTGTTTAGAATGTTTACTTATCTTTTCCTGAAATTATTTCCTGACTGCACTGTTGTAACATGTTGACTATGCCTTTGGTGCATTAGTGTTGTTAACTAGTATTAATCACTGGCTGTACCACTTGTGATTTAGTGTTAAGCACTGGCTATCCACTGGTTAATCAATCCACCGGTGCGTCTGTGTTAAACACTGGCTACACCACTGGTAAATTGGTGTTAAACACTAGCTATATTACTAGTCAATTGGTTTTAAACACTGGCTACATAACTGATGAATTGATGTTAAGCACTGGTTATACCGCTGGTGCTTCGGTGCTAATTACTGGCTACAGCTATGGGGAACTAATGTTAAACACTGGCTGTAGAACTGGTGATTTCATGGAAACACAGGCTACATCACTAGTCAACTGGTCAAACAGTGGCTATATCATGGGTAAAATGCTGTTAATCACTGTTTACATCACTGGTTCACTGGTGTTAAATACTGCCTATACCACTGTTGAATCGCAGTTAAGCCCTGGGAAAGTCACTAGTCAACTGGTGTTAAACACTGCCTATTCCACTGGTACACCATCATGTTTGGTTTTAAACAATGGTTATGCCACCGATACACTGGCATTATGCATTGCTCACACCTGTGAAAGGCTTTAATATTAGAGACAAATGATTCCAAATAAGTAAGGCGTTATAATTGGACTGACCATTAGCAACTTTTTAATCACCTGAGAAAATTAGGTACAGAGGATACAAACATTAACACAAATATAGTGCAATATTTCATTAAATTAAGTCTCAGTCGAATATAAAGCTGTAACAAGGGCATGGACTATGTAGGGAACGTGACCATGTCTCAAGTTATAGCTATCTCATTTTATTTAACTTCAGATAAAATAGTGGTACTTCCATTTTTACTGATGCTTACCACCATCTAAAAGTAACTTCTGTTCAGTCATTTTGTACTTAAACATCAACATCGTGTTACAATTTACTGATAAATTCTATCTATCCTAACTATTTGAATGTCAGAGGGGGCTCATCATATTCTAGTTTTCATCTGTTTACTAATGATCTTGTTGGAAGTCTTTTCTTAAAGATCACATTTACAAGTAGTCAGGTCATTACAAAAATGGTCTAAGGCGGAGGGCCAATCCTTGACCAGGGGGGGTCCACAGTTGTTGTGTAATTCATATATTTACTAAAATAATCTTGGGGACCCCCTAAGTCTATTTTTTTTACTTGTCATGTGGAGTCTTTAATGCCTTACGGGGGGGTCCCGGATTCCCCAGCCCACCTGAATTCGATCAATGGTACTGTGGCCAAAACCCTGATCCTTTCTCAGTGAACAAAATTGTAGTTCTCTGAAACTCATCAGCTCTCATTTATAAGTGTAATATGTACAATTTTTCTTCTATACCAGATATAAGAATACTACAAAGTGATGTTCATTATACAATCCTGAGCAAAAATAAAAAATTTAAATAAAAAGCCAAAAATGGCAATTATAACGTTTTTAAAAGTCTTATTGACAGATTATTAGTCAGATTATTGACAAATTATTGGTCAGACAATTAACTAGGATTAAACAAATTCACTTCAACCCCTGTGTTACCACTTGCTTGTTTAATGTTGCTGCAATTAATTAAATGTTTGACGTAAAATTTAACACATGTCTGGGTTAAAAATATTGTAGTTAACTACTACATTGATTTTCGAAGCCTTTAGCATTGTATGGAACAGCACTGACTCAATTTTTGTAAAAGCTGTCTGCAAGTTTAACTGTAAGACAAACATAAAAAAAAATCTAAAGTAAACGCTGTCTCATTCTCAGTTACTTTATTTATTTGTTTAATTCTTTCTAATTTCCTGTACATTCAATTGTTGTTAAAAATATTAAAAGCCTAATTCTGTGTTATACTGGGTTTGATAATTTTTTTTGCATGACTGTATGTATATTGCTTTTATTTGTTCACTGTGGTGTATGAAGGATGTACATTTTGGAAATAGTTTCCTCATTTTTACAAATGTTTGGTATTTTAACTATGAGCACCAGTTAACGATCTTAACTATATGTACCAGTTTTGTCAAAACCAGTCCTAATGTCCTTAAAGATGCTATAAACAATCTGCATTTTATTTGTAGCATAGGCTGTGCGAATAAAGAATTTCAACTAATTTGCTTGTAGGAGATTCTCATTCAGTGAGCATAAGCAAAAAAGATCTGTTTAGCTGAAACTCATTATAATGGAAGTCTAAGGGCAGTTGGTGGAAAGTCAATTATGCAAAGCATATTCTTTTAGAAAGCTTTTACTTAAGTCTTCAATATTTGGTATTTACTTCAATATTTATAAACTATAAATCTGTAGAATGTGTCCTTTCAGAAACAGGATTATTAAAAAATAAAAATAAAAAAATAAAAGGAAAGAAAAGAAAAGAAAAGAAAAGAGTCAATAAATATCACTACATAATGCTACAGATCAGGGATTGTGTTGAAAAAGGGAAACATTTTTTATCATTTTCAACCATTTCTACCAATTACAACAAGACCTCATTAGTGGAATAAATTAATCACAACGACTTCCTTAAAAAAATTGACATTTTGATTAATAATTATTTTAATCAGAATGACTTGAATATTATAATGGCATCACAGTATCAGCACAAGTTTCAGATTTTCTAAGTGAAGAAAATCAACAGTCAGTTTAGACATGAGCGCATGGCTGCCTTTTAAACATATATGATGATATTATTAACCTAGTTTTGGCACTGGGTGATGACTTGATTAATTCCCATGATGGCACCACCGATTATACATGCCCGACTACCTGAAAGACTGGGTCTGAAGCAGCAACTGACAACCATTTTCATGTCTATGCTTTATAAACCCCCATGTAGTACCCTCCTGCTGTTAGGTACAAAAATAGAAATATTTTTTTTTGTTCTCATAATTTGACTGTATGATTAATAACCCGTCGAGTTATTCTATACCAAAGCTCTCTAGTTTAAAAAAATATTTTGTAAATATAATTGGTGATAAATTTCTCCAAGTGATTAGGCCTCTGTACAATGTTTCAGTTGAAAGGGTGAAAAATGTCAGTATATTGTTGAATTGATTGAAACCCATATTTAATGAGTATCTTTAGATCCAGTGCACACTAGTATGAGGGACTTTGAAAGGGCCATTCTTATGTTATAGCATTTCTACTCTTTTTTTTCCCCTGAAGTATTTGTGCACACAATAAAATGTGAATAAAAACAGATTAAAAACAGCAGCCTGGGTTTGTACACTGGAGGTCTGATCTGTATAATTTCCATACTTTTTACTTGTTTTAAGAAAATATATTCACAATCTTTTTTTCTGTTTAAGACTCTAGATACTGAGTACTTACTTTGTATATTTTTAACAATTAAGTCAAACATGCAATTTTGACAACTAATACTGAAAATGTAATCACAATAATGTCTGCCATCTTGTATTTGTGGAGATAACATGACAGTTACATGTATAGGTCAGCATGATTAAAAAATACATTTCCTTTATTCTGAATGTCAGAGTGATCCTGGGTTATTTTGACACTGGATTTGAAATGTGTTTTGATCTCAGGTTGGAAAGGCAAAATAGATTAGAGGAATTGACAAATTGAAATGTTTTAGAGTGCTGAGACCCGATTTGTTTGATTTATGCTGTAGGACATACAAATCTGTAAGATGGATACATGCCTGCTTAAGGGGAGTAGCAATAAACGTACAAAAAAGAGCATTTTGTGTTTTGGTTATCTATGTGAGAATAGCAAGTTGGTTTAAGATTGTGTAAGATGTAATGCATTTAATTTGTAAGCAGTGAGATTCTCTAATAGTACTTGTCTGGGAAACTCTAGATTTATAGGTCCAGATGAGCTGTTCATGTAGTCCTCTGTTTTTTATTGTTTCTGTAGTGCAGAATGCAATGAAAGAATATAAAATATTCCCTTTATCTCTGTAATGGCTTCCCTAAGAAACGCTAAACTATGGACAGAGTAAAACAAAAATCTACAAGACATAATGATGTGAAGGGAAATGTAAAGGTTATGCAAGCATGGATTACGACAAACCTGCCTTATCATTAAATACTGTATCATCCATCAGAGAAGTAGGAATACATAGCGGAAGTGTGAGTGCAGACAACCTGAAGAAATTTCCCCAGTGTCCCTGAGCGTATGATCTATACACATCGCCCCCATTGCCCTTGCTTGCTGAACCAAAATAGGGAATCAGTAACTGATAGCGTTCTGCAATAATCAGCTCTGTCAAAGTGATGGCTTGATGGGTAATCTCTGTTCCTGAGCTGACAATGTGAAAGCATGGCTATTTATAATGTCCTGACCTTTTCCCAGCCTGCCCTCTTCACAGTGCATGTTGTAGGGGAAGATGAGAAATTATGAAAGCTGGGTCACAAAAAACTCTTTAAATGTTTCAATATTTAGACTCTGTACATACTCTCTGTTATCTTTTATACAATGTGCTTAGAGCAGAGCAGATCCAAGCCTTTCCTGTGTATTGTGCATTGTCACAATGACAGTGTCTAGTGTCATATCAGTATCATTACAGAAATTAAGTACATTTTCTATAAGATTTTGGACTCATGTTACTCTTGATGGGGAAACTAATACTAACCTTTATATCAAGGGTCGTTAACTAAAATTGCTTGAGGTCCAGAAAATGAACACTCCTTGCCAGCTGAGGTCTGGACAATTATATAACTAAAAACATAAATTTATGCTTTTTGCCAGACTAAAGAAATGAGTGTAGACAACACTTTTATAGGACACATTATAAATGAATAAATAAAAAGGATACATTAAAGATAAATAAAAAGCTAAAATGCTTTTGTTTCTGCCAAACTGAGATCATAAGTAATGACGCATACTTCACTGGTAAAAGGTAAAAAAAAAAAAAACGTAAAACTCATATCACATTTTAACTTTACACGTATTGTCTTTACCTAAGTAAATGTATATAATGTTTAACATTGCTCTCTTCTCTTGTAAAATATCACCAGCAATAATATTTAGAAACACAAACAGGCAAAAATAAAGTGGCAGTGTTGGAAAAATGTAAAAGTGCAAGAAACCCTTTATCTGTTCATTTGTACAGTTCATTTTAGTCCATAAAAATTTAAGTAACAAATAAAAATTCAATAAAATCTTTAAAGGGGCTTGTTATGTTTTCCTAAAATCCACTGTTTTCTCAGTTAGTGAACATTCATATGCTCGTTGTTGGGCTGTAAGTAAGTGAGTGAGTGAGAACCTGTGTAGCTCTGACTGGTCTTTAAACTCATTTATTTTCTGTGCCCTTACTTGGGACTGCTGAAGGCAAGTTTCTTCAAAGTGTCTATGTTTAGTTTCGTAATGGTGTTTAATGTTTTCACTTTTGACAACCGCAAGAGACTCTGAGCAAATGGGTCACACAGGCCTTGTACAGCTCGATGCAGGAAAAATAAATGTGCATCTTGCGTCCCGGATTCCGCCAGTTAGCGACTGACAGTTAGCCTACTTTATATAGAACTAGCTGAAAGTACCCGTGCTTCGCTACAGAAGGCAGAACGCTAAGCAATATGGCAATAAGCAGTAAGCACTGAGCAGGACTGGATGATCAGAGATCAGAACGTAACGTCAACAAATAACGTACTACCCCTTTGTAGTACCGATACAGGGCAAGCTACTTTGAAAATAATTTTTATCGTGCATCTAACATCTAATAAGAAACAATGTAGTAAGTTTCATTAGGATCCGTACTGTTATTTCGAAGAGTTTACAATGCGTGAGAAATCGCGTTTTTTGCGAGTTAGCCGCGATCCAGGGCGAATTTTTCAAAACCCTTTCTTAGTGAGCACCTAAGACCCAAGAGGAAGGTATGTTCCAAATTTCATTGCAATCCGTGCAGTGGTTTTTGAGATTTCGTGATGAGTGAGTGAGTCAGTCAGTGGTATTTGAGCTTTATATATATAGACTACACAGTAGTATTTTATATAACAAGATACTCAAAAGTGACACATTGATTTAGTTACATGAAGAAAGAGTTGCTTAAGACCTTGTTTAGCATAAGATGTAAAAGTATACACTCACAAGAAAAATGTTTAAACAATTTGGACATAAAAGTAATAATTTAAAATGTGTCTCAAACAAACATTTAGGTTTTTTTTTTTTTAGATTTCATTTAGGACATCAAGAATTTAAAATACATTAAAGTTGTGATCAATACACTGCATAATCTTCAAGTGTGAGAACATAGGCCACATCAATTAATCAAGAACATCAATTAATATGCTTGGTTTACATTCCATATGGTTTATTAAAGCCCAGGTCCATGACAACATGCAGAAGCCCCTACACAACAATGTCATAAAACAAATTCTACAAAGTATCTAAAAAAAAGTTCAAACTTTACACAAAAACACATAGCTGACCCTGCTTTAGCCCTCTGTCTACATTCTCCCTGAGTGACCCAGATGAAACATGGAGCATTTTTATACCTATCTCAAAGATTTAATTTGATGTGTTTGCATATTACAGGTTAGAAGTGGAATACAGTTTGCCATATGGCTTGTCCTTACACTAGAATATGAAATGACCTCTAGTGTCAGCTCAAACTCAGTAGAAAAGACATCCACTGTCCTGGCTCAGTGATTACAGTTGGACGATGGCCCGGATTTAATAAACTGCACACATTGCTATTCAGACTTCAAATGTAACTACAGCACGGTCCAGACCTTTACACAAGAGCTACAAGCTCTTCTTAAAATATATATTTTTTCCTCATAGGGGACAGTAAAGGACAGACTGAAGCAGGAATTACATATAAATTACAATTAACTACATGGTTGCAGGTCTGATTTAAACAGGGGTATGAAAAGCACAGAGAAACTTACTTAAACATATGAAGTCAAAATGATAGTAGAGAAAATAAAAGGTTCTACATAAAGAGGGGAAACTTAAAAAATATTTTCAACCATTGAAAGAGATAAGATAAGATATACCTTTATTCGTCCCACAGTGGGGAAATTTCTCTGTTACAGCAGCAAAGAAAAAAGAAATGCAAATATATAAAAGAATAGACACTTACTATAGTATACCGTATATACACAACACAAAGTATAAATACAAATAAGGAAAAAAAGAGACCACTAGTAATAATTAGTTACGCACGTATTGCAGGTAATATTGCACACAGGTAATATTGTACGTATTGCAGGTAATATTGCACACAGGTAATATTATTACACAGTTAAACAATAATAACAGTGTGTATTGTGTATGTGAAATGCACTGACAATAAGTTCCCATGCCCGATCCTGCATGGTTGAATAGTTTGCTAAGCAATCGATGTTAAGAAAAATATTCTGCTAACTCAGATACATCTAGTGCTTGACTCATTGGCCAGCTAATCTTTGCTTAATAAATGCTAAGGCACATTAGCCATGAAAACTATATTTGACTTTTGATCTCATTTTAAAAATCTAACTAGCTGCCTATTGTGAATTTCTTCAGCTTCTCCCATTAGGGTTTGCCACAACAGATAATCCATCTCCATACCCCCTTGTCCTCTACATCTGCCTCTTTCACCCCAACCACCTGCATGTCCTCCCTCACCACATCCATAAACCGCCTCCTTGTTCTTCCTCTTTTCCTCCTTCCTGGTGGCTCCATCCTCAGCATTCCTCTACTGATATACGCCATGGCCCATCTCTGCACATGTCCAAACCATCTCAATCACACCTCCCTCACCTTGTCTGGCAAAACGTACATCTGCTTTGTGACATACAGATGAATTTGAATGTAATTAAAGTGTGTAACAAGTTTTTTTATTCAGTAATAAACTTTAACAGACAGTTTTAGCTGTAAACTCCATGTCCCAGTATACACCGTTGCTATATAATGTCACCTGATTCACTCACTCACCTTGCATAGCAAGACTTCTGATTACACTCACCTCTCTCTAATCACACATGCTCCATAAATAACCTGGACTTTCTCACACACTATGTGAAGCCTTTCTCCTGTAACCTTGGTGTCATTTCCAAGCTGTTGTTTTGCTTGTGATTTTGTTTTTGATTATACTTTCTTCTACTTAGTTCCTTCTGGATTTTCTGATTATTGCCTGTTTTTTTTTTACTTTATGGATTGCTTTGTCTTTTTTGTCTGACCATTGAAATAGAAGAATAGAATAGACTTTGTTTGTCACATATACATTACAGCACAGTGAAACTCTTTTCTTCGCATATCCCAGCTTGCTCGGAACTTGGGGTCAGAGCGCAGGGTCGGCCATGGTACGGCACCCCTTGAGCACAGAGGGTTAATGACCCTGCTCAAGCGCTCAAAAATGGCAGCTTGGCGACACCCCCGACTTTCCGATCAGTAACCCAGCACATTAACCACTGAGCTACCACTCCCCCATCAAATAAACATCCACATACACCTACAGCCATCTCTACAACTTACCAGACACCCTCAGAAAGTATGTGAACAGATTAGCAAGCATGGAAAGGTTTTTGCTGTTTGTGATCAGCAGGTGTGGCAGTTAATGAAGGCAGCTGACCAATTTCAGGAGTCCACAGGTGACATGGCATCTGTGTGTGTCTAATCCAGCTCAATCAAGCTCTGTAATAGCGTTTAAGTATTACTCAGGTGTGTTTGATTAGCATTGTAAATGAATTCTACATGAAGATGATCCATGTTTTAATTCTCAGGCTGTCTGTTTATTTGAGAAAAAGCACAATGGATGAATATCTTGTGTCCATATGACATAGATACACAGAAACAAGAAAACATATTGGTTTAGTTTATTACTGTGTTATAATAATAGTTGTATTTGATCTATTATCAAGTGATGCTTGATGCTTCATATCATGTGAATGTCACAGATTGGGTTATTTACATGAAATAGACAGCTAATTTGTATTTTTAAATCAAATATCATTGTTTTTTATATCTAATAAATAAACAAAATTCAATTATACTAGCACTGTTCTTTTATATGCCACCTACCTGTTTGGCTAGTATCAGGGTTTTTTTTTTTTTTTCATTTAGTTGTGCAGCACATTTTTCTGAGACCTGGCAACCCTGACAATTACTAGCATAAGCTGCCACCTTGTTATCAGCTCCTCACAGAGTCAGACAGGAATGATGCTAATCAGCCAAGAAAGAGTGTCAAGACCAAAAACAAAAGACAGTGAGAACAGATTCTCTGCCTCATGTAAGCAGCTCAGTTCACGTGTTGCTGTGATCTGTGATATATAGTGTGTATGAGTGCATGGCCTTGCACCTGTGCTGTGTCCTTAAACAGATTTCCAGACCAAATAACAGCTGATTTACAATCTTCACCAAGGGTTGACTGCTGATGCAGGGTTTTTGTTTTTCTATGCATGAAGCTTGATGGTAAAATGAAAAGATAAATGGAAAATCTATGGTATGATTTTCTGAATATACTGTATTTGGTGTCTAAATGAAGTATAGTTTGGCACATGGATTTTCATGCTGAAACGGAGTAAAGAATAAATTATTTTGTTTGGAAAGCACTTTATTTAAAAGACAAAAAGTATTACCTGAATGTTAAATATACCCTTTAAAGAGTCTACAACAATGAATTGTATAAGCCTTGTTCTAATGCAAGTATGATTTCCATTATGCTAACTCTGAATGAAAACCTTAAGTGAAATGTATTATAACTCTTTAGCACCTTGAAGAACAAAAAGGGATCCATGAAGAAAAACATAATTTACAATATGACAAAGGGCTTCATAGACAGGCATGACACCTGCCAGGTATTCTTACAAATTGTGTTTACAGTTATAAGTCATGTTTACTATATTCTTTTTCTAGCATGAATTGAATTTCTGGATGCAGAAATTGCATCCAGGCAGCATTAATATATTTTTTGTAATTACTTCATCTTGGAGAGATTTGATCTGACCCTGTCCCAGGTTTTAGGATGCAAAGTAGGAATGCATCCTGGATGAAAGAGTAGTCTGTCTAAGGCAGGGGTGTTTAATCTTTTCCACAAAAGGTCGATGTGAGTGCAAGTTTTCATCCAACCAGCTGGGGCAACACATGATAGTGACTGAAAATGAAAATCGTTTGATTTAAACAGGTAGAATTTGGTGTTGCCCTTGGTTGGAATGAAAACCTGCAAGCACTCCGACCCTTTGTAGAAAAGATTGGACAACCCTGATCTAAGGGTAGCATCAGGATCGAACCAGAGACCCTTCACATGCAGTATGTCTGGACTGTCCTACTTCCCCAGTCTATTTTCTTACATTTTACTTTGTGGCTTCAGCACATCAAAGGTCATCAGGATATCCAACTGATCGGAAGTTTTCTCCTGGCAGGCTGCGAGTTTGATCTGTTCCACGTTTCCTGTGAACACTTCTCCTTCCCAAATGTTAGTCTTATTGATCTGCAGGTCCACTCTTTGTTCGCCCAGAACAATTACTCTGTGAGCCCCAGGGACACAGACACGGAACTTAACCCAACACAGTGGCTCAAGCAGACCTGAATGCGGCTCAAACAGCACACTGCCCTTCTTCCAGGCTGTGTAGATGCATGGGAATGGGGGCCATGAGCTCTCTGAGCTGTTTTGAATGATGAATTCACACAGCAGGTTAAATTCCTGGTTGGATGGAGTTTTTCCATAAAGACTCAGTTTGTAAACACCTGGTTCAGGCAGGGCAACACTAAGAGTGACCTTACTGCCATTGTGGGTGAAGAAGATGTGCTGAGAAAGGGTATGCCCAGAATCTTCTTTATTTTGTTTTAAGATGGCATGGAGATCCAAGTTCCGCTGGTTCTGGAAAGTGATGTTGCACTTTCCCTGCTGTGTGCTCATTATTGCTCTTGTGTGGCTGAACTTTGAAAGGCCAGCATCATCAGTCCTAATTCCAGGCCCACAAAAAGGGCTGATATCTGGAGGTAAAAGCTGATTCAGATTGATTGGGTTGGAAAAGCAATGAAGAAGAAAGTTTCCCACATTCCTGAAGCTGCTCCTGTCACTCTCATAGTCTCTGACAAATATAGACAGTCTGTAATAACCAATGTATGGACAAAGAATGTTACAGGTAAGTCTGTCTGCCTCAATTTGGGTGGCCAGACATCTCTTCGACAGCGCGTCATCCAAATCTTTATGGCTTATTTCACACAGCATCATGAGTGCCCTACTGGTCTGTAACACAATTTCAAATAAACCTGACTGCAATAAAATGGCCTCACTACCAAACACACATGTTTTTAATCCGAAATCTTCAGCATTTTGTGTCATTCCCCAGTAAAGGTAAGGGTTTTCAGGGAGATTTTGTGAAGTCTTAGGCTCATAGCATTCCAGTTGAAAGGAACACACCCAAGTGTACTTTCCAGAACTATGTCCTGGTCGTGCAAACAGCATGATATCAAATGTTCCTGTGCTCGGTGGGATCAGATGGAGCTTCAGGCTGTTCTGTGTGACGTTGAGTAGACCCATAGAGGTGCTCAGCTCTTTCTTTTCACAACTGTGATGCTGCGATATCTCATATGTGAAGTCCACGGGCTGAGGGAATCTCATTGATATGGAAGCCTCACCGTTTTCTGAAAACAAACATAGGATAATAATAATGTAAAATGTTTGATAGTAACAAGAAATAGTGTTGCTTCATTTCCTAAAATTAATTTCTATTGCTGTTTGCTTATGCCCAGAGTATATTCAATATTATTAGTTGCACCAGTGGTGTATTTGCCTTTTCTATTAACAAAAACATGAATATATATGATTCCGTTTGCATTTTCTTGCAGACAAAGAGAAATGAAAGATGAAGGCATATGTCAATATTCAATAGCTTAATTAAATCATTGAAGCTGCAACCTTTAATCACAAGGTCACCGTTAAATCCAATTTCAAACGATCAATGTTTTTTAACAGCTAGTAATGATGTTTTAGGTTAAAAGGTGACCTGTTATTGACTGTAAACAGATATTATTAGCTATCGTTTGGCTGCAAAGATGTCCTATAAAGGTTTGGTGATGTCTGATGGTCAACTCATGTCAATAAACAATGATTTTATTATTATTTTAATCACAGCGCTGTTGAATTCCCAATTCTGATTAGTCAGTTGGTGTTGAATAATTGTCTGTAACAGCAAATCAGGTAGTTTTTTAGGCTACAAGACAAAGCACAAGTTGATGTTAATGCACTTTTTTTTTTACCTGATCTTGTCATAATAATATCCGTAACAGAGACTTGTTTACTGTCAAAAGCAGTAAACTGTTTAAATAACTGGTAAAGCAGTAACTTGTCAAACAGTAGAATGTCTTCAGGAAGATGTGCAGATTTTTGCACTTCTATGCTTTGCACTATACATATATGCAATTTTTGTCTTCCAGAGAGAAACAAAAAGAGCTTCTGACCATGGAATGACATCTATAATACGAGTTGCGTTGATGACATTTAATCCACAACAATAGTGTAACTATAAACAAGTAATATATACAAATTGCATTGACAAATTGCTGTAGTATAAAAGAACAACTGATCACTTCAATATGTAGAAAATAATCATTGGTTGGGGTGCGGTTATGATTAGAACATCTGCTCCTTAACAAGCAGCAACAGAGCACACTGTCTTTCCTATGACAGCACACTATATCATGTTTTATTTTATGCTTACTAGAGCTAATGGCTTTCAGTAATATTTGCACTTTTGTCTGCAGTTGTCTGCAAGGAAACAATGAGAAAACAATTAAATACAGAAACACAAGTCGTTGTTATCCAGAACTGTTCAATGTTCATATTATATTAACACACTACGTATAACCTACATATGCAACCAGGCTAATTAACTCTTTTAATTTCAATTTATTCCATTATATACACTCAAAAATTATATTTGGGCCTGTTTTTTAACCTTCTCAGCAGAATTAAAATCAAGTTGGAAAACTAAATACCACAACAAAAGGGAACAACAGAAGTCTTTAATACATTTATGGTTTCCATATTTGTTTTCAGCAGGGATATTGTTATGGAATGAGAATTTTTTTTTTCTGCACAGATTTTTGTTATTGCAAAGGATAAAACTCAGTAGTAGAGGCATGTTTAAATCTGTACAGGAGTCAGAGTATAGAGCAGGGACCAACCTGTAACGAGTAAAAATTGTTTGGGGTGAATGAGTGTTATCCCAAGCTTGTAAAACTCAGAGGTTTTCAGCACACTCTTCTCAAACTCCTCCAGCTTAATTGGACAGTTCAACAGCTGCCACTCCTCCTTATCAGGCCAATGTGAACTGATGAAGTCCTCTGGATCCGTCAGAAAAAAGAATTCATTATATCTAGCAGAGGAATGAAAGATTCCATTAATTTTTCACCCAACTAAATAAGAAATACTTTATTATTAAACCAACTCATAAACATGTTATACAACATGACCCTACTGGGCAAAAGTACACCAAATAGCCAAAAGCTTGTGGACTGCTGCCCATCACAGCCAGGTGAAAGCACACATGAAGTTGAAAGCATACACATATACATCAAATTCCCTTGTATGCTATAGCATTACAAATTACAAAACATATTGTGGCAGTGTTGGAGTGGATAAGTATCTGACCCATGAACTTAATCCCACTGAACAACTTTAGGATGAACTGGGACAGGATTTGTTTGCCAATCATCAGTGCCTGACCAAATCCAAAACTACACACGCCTAATCTAGTGAAAAGCCATACAATAAGACTGCAGGTTATTTGAACAACAACCAGGAACTTAATCTAAAATAAAATGTTTAACAAGCACATATAAGTATTATGGTCAGAAAGTACTTGGCCACATAGCATATTTAGACACCTGACACTCATATGCATGGTTTCCAAAAACTGTCAATCCCCCACCCAATTGTCTTAGAATGTTGCTGCGAGCTGTAGCTTTAAGATTTCCCTCCACTGGAACAAATTAGATCTAGAATGTCAGCTGCACATCACACCTTCTCACTACTGCTCTCCTGGTTGAATAAGCACAAATCCCCACAGTGACATTCCAAAAGCCTTCCAAAAAGAGTAAAAAAGGCCAACTCCATATTTTGGAATTAAATAATTAACAAAAACATATGGTTGCACATTCTTTTCACGTTATAGTGTATATACAGACACGGTATAACTCTACATGATTGTGTATGTGATACCGTTTTATAAAGGCTTTGCTGTCCATATCCACTCTCCCAGCTCCCCAGCAGGCATCCAGCAGATACCAGTGATCACCCAAACGCACTGCATTCCACATGTGATTTGACTTGGTGTTCTGGTAGCTCTGACCCAATTTGTATCCAACACCTTTGCCATGGCCAGACACCTCCCTGCACTCAATGCCAACCTCCCTGCAATAAGAGAAGAGCTTGTAAAGCTATTCAGAATATCGGTTTCTAAAAATAAATTATCACATTTATGGCACTTTACTGTTTCTGCAATAAATTATTGCCTGTTTCTGCAAATATGACTTATATTACTAATATAAAGTTATAAATCATAGATTGAATAAATAGGTAGTATTTTTTATATTGTTGTGGACTCTATTTTTCAAAATGTAATCAAGACTAAAAATGAGCTGCTAATATAATAATAAAATAATAATAATCTAAGGTCAAAATCAAAGGTTGAAAGGTTGTTCTTACAGTACCTACACAGTTGTAAGCAGACACTGGAGTATCCACAGCAAACAGCTCGTCCTGTTTCAATAACCCGCTCAGGAGAACACACCTTCTTAGTCAGACCCAGGTACCCATTCAAATCATACTCTATTCAGGACAACAGTGTAAACAATATTTTATGTTCTGTTTGAACCTTGAAAACTTTTTCTTCATTGGGTACACTGGGTTCATTTGCACACCACACATGAGCACTGGGTTATGTGTTTTAAGAAAGACATTGCTGTATATAACAGAAGAATAAATCACATTTATGTGGTTGTCTTAAATGACAGAAGAAAATCCAACCCCACTGCAAAGACACTTTCACACACTCTCTTCTGGCCAAGTTTTAAAAATAAGCTGTAAACTGATACAATTAATTTTCAAACCAAAGAGCAAACATATCTAATGTCTAGCAGTCCAGAATTGCAAATGCAAACACTGTCAAGTTTAACATGTAGTGCAGGTAAACAGCATTATACATTTAACAATGTGTATCGTACAATCATATACTGTAATGTTCATTTACCAGTTTGATCTTATGTGCTATAATGATGGTTCAGGTTTTAATTCATTGTTTAACTCTACTGACTTGTTGGAAATCACCGAATTATTTTATTGCGCTAGATGTATTAAATAGTTTTTTTCTGAATGTATGGTTGACAAATTCACATAAATTTTAGGTTTAGACATGGATTAAAAAAAAAACATGTTATGGCTAACAGTGGGGAAATATTTATTTTGCTTTTTTTTGGAATGGTGTCAGTGCTTCATAACTATCAGAAAATTCGTCAAGATGTGATAAGAGAGAATGTGAGAAATACTGACCAATGTTATGACAGAGCCAGACCCAGATTGCACGAAGCCTTTCTAAATCAGTAGATGTTCCCTTGGTGATGGTTCGGGCAATAGTCTGTACTGAGAAGATCTTCTTACTCTTTAGCTGCACAACATATGTGATCACATTGCTGATTAAATAAGCAATGCCTTTAATTGCTTTGCAGGCACATAAACATATCAAATCCTTTACACCTTGAATAGCTTTGTATCAGATGGCATATTTTTCTCACCTCTTGGCCAGCACTGATTGCATGTGTGTCCACTCTGTGGAAATCCTGTGTGCTGGAGATCAGCTTCGCCGTCAGTTTCCGTCTGGACTCATGCTGGTTTGAAATAATCTGATCCTTCCTCCTGTCCTGCTGAGTAGTACTACTTTGCACTGTCACTCTTTTCTGATCTTCTTCTTTCACCAGAGTCTTTTTCACAGCTCTGGAAGTGAAAGCTTTGCTGATATCGGAAAGCTGCCTCTTGGCAAGGGGTCGTTCATTGGCCCTATCCATGGTAGCCCACTTTTCAAACACAGAACTCTTAGAGGAAATGTCAGTTTTTGGTTTTGTCTTGTCTGTCTGGTTCTTATCGTTTGAGTGTTTAGGCAAGGCTGGTGAGTTACATGGATTTTCTTGAAGCTCTTTCATTTCATTTTCTTTCATCTTGAAACTCTCACTTCTCTTTTCATGTGTTCGCACTTTCTTCAGTTCTTTGCTCTGAGTTACTATACTGTTGTTGTTATTGTCCTCATTTTGACATGCTTGATTGGCATTACAGAGAGGCTGGCAGACCTCTTGTAATATATGTGAAATGTTTAGGTCAGCAGCCATCATGGTCATTTATATTTGCAAAACCTGGAGGAAAAATTCAAACAGATTCTGAGAAATTGTGTTTCGTATTTCTCTGTATTGCTACCAGTAACCTATGAATTTTATTTTTATCCCCAGTTTGGTTGCCTGCCAAATCCCATCAACCAGCCAGTATTCACCAATGATATATGACAACTTCCAACCATGAAGTGTGAAGGCTTACACATTCACTTCTAGGTCACAGGGTCAAAACTGTGTCTTTGTATGTTCTGTTTAGCCACAACTGACTATCAAGAAAAGAGAAAACACATTTCTATGTCTATCTGTATATGTATGTGTAGCTCTCTTTTTGCTGTATGTACAAAGTGATTCAGAGTCAGTTAGAATTCTTCAGTGCATACTCTGCAGTTTTCCATTCTGCCAAAAAGCTTTTGTGAGGTTTAAACGAATTACAGCTAATAGTAATGACCATGTAATTTTTTTTCCATATTTTCTTATATATATATATATATATATATATATATAATGAATTATACCCCTGATTTTATTTTTTAACTGGAGCTACAATAATGGTGTTTGAAGAAATGAATGTATGCCTGCCAGCAAATTGTAATAGATACAATAGATAGGTATCAGGTTCCAGTAATTAACCCATTAGTCTTAAAGCTTAAAGCATTAGAACATTCATATATAATCATATGGGAAATTATTTTTCAAATATGTAATGCATTTTTGGTTTTGCTTTAAAAAAAAAGTGCATATATATATATATATA
>JAAIIK010000080.1:1319207-1330592 GCA_014706435.1 Silurus glanis
AAATATATAAATATAGACGTCTATATATTTAATAAAATATATATCTTGCTTATGAAGAACCTGAGCTCCAGCCCAAAGAGAAGCTGGTGGAGAAGCAGAGAACAGAGACAGAGGAGAAGGAGGAAAAACCTGAGCAGGAACAACCTTTGGATGAGGTTGAAGACAAGGAGACAGACGAAAATAAATTAATGAAAATCGTGAGAGGTGCGAGGCAAAAAATACCAGGTTCCTACTTTTGTTATAGCATTTTGCACTCCTAAATAGCTGTTGTCTGTGAAGGTGTCAAAGATCTTAATGTCTAAAAATGAGTCAAAGTGTTTATTTGTGTCTTTTTGCTAAACAGACGGTTTGTATAATTTCACTCTGGGAAAGAAGCTTGGAATTGGAACCTTTGGTTGCATCTACGCAGCTGTTCGGAAGTCAGATGGGAAGCAGGTGAATATTAAGGCATATACGTTAACTTGCTCTGCTAAAGAGCATTACTTCTTACTAAGTTATACAATTATGCATAAAGGCAGTTATAAGTTTTCTAAACTATTTTTTTGGTAATGAAAACCAAGACCTATGTTTATATCTGCATTTATATCCGCATGCATCGGTTATGTTTTTGGCAGGTTACATTCGGAAATCGTACTTAAGTCAGATGAGGGCATTGAATCTAATTTTCTATCTCTGTTTTGCAGGTGGCCCTGAAAATCTTCTTGAAAAATAAATATACCTTATACGTCACTCCTGTAAGTTAACATCAATGATGGTTTTATTCTACATATTATCACTGGATTGATTCGTTATGACTTTTGTTTACTTGCATGAATCTTTGTTTTGCTTGATTTTGAATTCACTTGCATTTTTGTTTAATCCAGTAGTAACTTTATCCACTCTGGTTTCAGCCTGGTGACACACGGAGACTCCCTGCAGAGGTGGCACTATTAGAGCTTGTGTGTAAGCCACCTCGTTGTCCATATGTGATCGAGTTGCTGGAATGGTTTGAGATACGCAGAGCCGTCATCTTGGTCCTGGAGCGCCCGGACCCCTGCGTCGATCTTTTCGACCATATGGAAACTACACATATGAGTGAATCCGAAATTCAGGTGGTTATGAAACAAATAGTGCTTGCTGCATGTCATTGCCGCGAAAGAGGCGTGCTCCATCGAGACATCAAGTCTGAAAACATTCTTCTTAACCCTCGTACTTGTGAAGTGAAGCTAATTGATTTCGGCTGTGGTGATCTGCATAAGGACACCATCTACGAAACATATTCAGGTAACTTTACCTCAGAAATGAGTAAATATGAGAGGAATTGTGTTGGATGATTTTTGTGATTTTACTGATGATGTTCTTTTCCTGTCTTTCATTCAGGCACGCAACTTTACATCCCACCTGAAGTGTATATTAATAATGGGTACAAGGCCGACTCTTCTACCGTCTGGGGTCTGGGCATACTCTTGTACAGCCTTATATATAAACAATATCCCTTTTCTGGAAAGGAAGAAATTGTTAATGGCCATGTTTACTATCCTTTTGAGCTGTCTAAAGGTGAGAACATGCAGATGTGTTACATGAATATGGAAACTTTTGTAGCAAAATAACTAGAATTATAATTATCTTTTAAATAAGACTAGCTTGACTGAAAATATAAATATGAAGGGAAGTTTCATAAGGTGTACAAATTGGTTCAAGTTTTTAACCAGTTATATTGTTGTACATACACAGCTTCCATCGATTTGATTTCATGGTGTCTTGAGCGTAACCCTAAAAACAGACCAACCCTTAACCAGATCCTTGCACATCACTGGTTTCAGGTTAGTGAGAAATGACAGAATTAGTGTAAATAATGATGTCCAGTGCATAGAGACTGTATTATGTTATGCAATAAGAGAAATTGCTATGCTAACATCAGTTAATGCAAGTAATTGCAGAAATATATGTTGATATTTAACGCAGTACATTGATATTTGTCATTCAACTAAAGGTGCTTTTTCTGATTTTGATTTACAGAAGAAGCTGAAGAAAAAATTTCTCCGAACATTCCTTTAAAATAAAATATTATTTGCTAATCAATCGTGTGCTTCTCTTACTATAAAACATTTTTAAGACTTATGGTATTCTTAGTTTATGATCTAAAGAAAATCATGAGAGGTGTGAGGCAATAAAAAACAGGTTCCTACTTTTGTTATAGCATTTTGCACTCCTAAATAGCTGTTGTCTGTGAAGGTGTCAAAGATCTTAATGTCTAAAAATGAGTCAATTTTAAAACAATTTTAAGACTTATGGTATTCTTAGTATATGATCTAAAGAACCAGCATCAGTATGTATTTATTGATAATGGTATGTGCCAAATACTATAATTGTAAATATAAATATAAATGTGTGTGCCAAAACATTCCCCCAAAACCATGATGTAGTAACAATCCGAATAATTGCACCTCGATGTCCCTCTGCCAGAAGCATGTCAATCGGAGCTCCATCACAGTGGGAACTTCAGCATGGAGTGCCATTCTTCATACATCATTTATCATACATATGTTCAGATAAAAATCTTTTTGTTTTTATAGAACATTTTTGGTTTATAGCACAATTTATAAAAGCATTTTAAAAACAATTTAGATTTTTAAATATTGCATACAATGAACTTGACTTATTTTCAACTGTAAACAAGTCAACGGGTTTAAATTGTAGTATATGTAAATGAAACAAGACACACACTGTGGTTGCAAAAAAAGGGGAAATAGTCTAATATCCTGGCACTACTCAAAATGATCTATGAGTAAAGCTAACTATATGTTTATTTTAAGGTCTTTGTTACTAAAGCAATAACAATCAAAGTTGTTGAATCTTGGTCTAAGCTAACTAGCTGGTTAATAAAAACACTGAGCTGTCTACTAGCACTGACTGTACTGCACTTATATATGCTGTATTTAATGTACACAAGATAAAATAAAAACCACTAAAATAACATGAACAAAATGGAGCAGCAACAGTCATGGAAGGAAAAACGAAAAACAAGAAGGTTCAAAGTGCTGATCATCAGAAAATGTATATCACTGTGATTAACTCTAGAGATCACTGTGCAAATTTGTTATATAGAATACAACGTTTTAGGTTTGTAAAATAACAGAACACCTGAAAACAACTTTTCTTCAATATACACCAATGCTCTATTAACATATTCCTAACATTTCCCCCAATCTTCTGTTAATGTCTTCTAGCACTTTTAACATTGTCAACATCTCAGTTATGCTTTGTTAATTATCCACTAAGGTTCTCTTAACATTCTGTTAACATCGCCTCAGGTTCTCTTAACATTCTGTTAACGCCCTTTAACAAATGTCACACTTCTTCTGTTAGGTTAATGTCCTATCAATGTTGTTAACATTCTGTTAACGTTCCCCTAATGTTCCGTAACATTTCGTTAATGTCTCACTAATGTTCTGTTAGGTTTCCAAAATGTTCTGCTAACGTTTTTAACAGGCTCTAAAATTCTGTTAGCATTCTGCTAACACCTCTCTAACTTTCCTTGACATTTTGTTAACCTTCTATTAATGTCTCCCAACATTCTTTAACAGTGTGTTTACGTCCTGTTTACTTAACATTCTGTTAACATTTCCCTAATGTTCTGTTAACATTTTCCCTGCGTTCTGTTAACATTCCACTAATGTTCTCTAAACATTCGATTAATGTCCCCTGACATTCTCTTAAAGTTTTAGTAACCTTAATTACATATCGATAATCATTGGAAATCATTTATAAAGGAATTATGAAGGATTTTGAGCATGTCCATTTTTTTTAGCTGAAATGTATTCTATATGCCTTTGTCAGTAGATTTTTAACTCTTGGATAATGCCCTCTACTTTTTTTTTATTTCTCTTTTGACTTTAAAGTATAGATTTTAGTATCTGGTGTTTGAAAAAAAATATATATAAATTGTACACAGTGAATACAAAATGCACTCCACTCATCACCACACCACCTTAACTATTTACACAGGACCTATATGCTGGATCTTTGTGTCTGCTGCCCTCTAGTGCTGATGTGATCTCCATCCTTCTGTATTCCGCTTCTTATTTTGGCTGCTTCCTTTAGGGTCCCCCACCACAACCATAAATCTCCTCTTCCTGGTGGCTCCATCCTCAGCATTCTATTACCAATATAACCCATGTCCCTCTTCTGCACATGTCCAAACCATCTCAATCGCGTCTCCCTCACCGTGTCTCCAAAATGTCCTACATGGGCTGTCCCTCTAATAAACTCATTTCTAATCCTATCAATCTTCGTCACTCCCAAAAAAACCTCAACATCTTCAGCTCTGCTACCTCCAGCTCCACCTCCTGTCTTTTACTCAGTGCCATTGTCTCTAAACCATACAACATCGCAGGTCTCACCACAGTCCTATAAACCTTCCCTTTCACTCTTGCAGATACTCTTCTATCACAAATCACTCCTGCTATCACTCTTCTCCACCCACTCCACCCTGCCTGCACTCTTTTCTTCACTTCTCTAACACACTCTCCATTACTTTGTACTGTTAACCCCAGGTACCTGAACTCCACCTTCTCCACTTCTTCTCCCTGCAACCGCACCACTCCACTGCCCTCCCTCTCATTCACACACATGTACTCTGTCTTACTCCTACTGACTTTCATTCCCGTTCTTTCCAGCATGTACCTCCACCTCTTCAGGCTCTTCTCAACCTGCTCCCTACTCTCACCACAAATAACAATATCATCCGCAAACATCATAGTCCATGGAGACTCCTGTCTGACCTCATCCATCAACCTGTCCATTAACACTACAAACAGGAAAGGGCTCAGAGCCGATCCTCTGTATTAAACACATCAAAATCTTATAAATGGAAGCCAGATCTTTTATCACAACCCTGTATTACAAAATATTTCAAGACTCATTCAGAGCTGCCTTGGACACATTCAAAAGAAAATCTAACTGAGTGCCTGTGGTGTTTCATGAAAGCACCATCTGCTGCTGCAAAGTTTTATAAGGCATTTGTTTTAAATGAAAAATAACTATCCAAAAAATGCCTTAAATCATTGTTCAATTCAATTCATTTTAATTGTACAGTGCTGTGAAGACTGTTGCTTAATCTTAGAGCCGTAGTCATACACCAAAGTTTCGTCAACGGTAATCCTCAACATGTCCTTGTCAGACTTTAACGTTGTGTTCCTTCTGCTCCTGGGTCAGCAGCCTGGAGATGAACTTGGCAGCAACACAGCCCATGTTCAAATCACATGTGAGGATCGCCTGGACTGTTCCTTATGACACAACGAACAATTTTCGTGGGGTTGAGCTCATTGAAGGTCTTCCCGATCTTCCGACTCATTGCAGCATCTTCATAAACTGCCCGAATCATGTCAAACATCTGTGGCAGATTTGCTTAGTTTCATGTTTGCGCTTTGTTTCAAGTTGCTGTCCATGATGAAATCACAGTTGTGGCAATGCATGTAGCACTATTTACACAGCTCCCAATGTACACAGGAATATGTCTTTTGGGACACTGACTTATGAATACTGGTGCTCCCTGTCACTGTGTGTGCAGCCTTGTGCTGCCATCTGTTGGCATGTTAGAAAACTTGTCTTGAAACTTATGCAAAAAATGCATTAGTTTAGTTCCTAGATGTTTGTTCCTTAAAATTACAAGTTTATCCCTAAAGAGTGAGCCAGTAGTGACTGTGGCAGAGAAAAGCTTACTGAGATGATATAAGGAAGAAACCTTGAAAGGTACCAGACTCAAAAGGAAACCCATTCTCAACTGGGTGGCACCAAACGTTTATTCATTACAGTTTCATCATTGTTGAGGTGTTAAATGCAGAAGGGTTCACGCAACCTGTGGTCCTGAGTCATTGTTGTAGACTGTTGATATTAATTACAGTCCAAAACCATCCTCAGTAATTTCATGGATATTTAGACTTTTGATGTGGAGCCATCCTCAGCTGCACAGAGCAGTCTCCAATTATAAAGAACTCCATCCAGATGTAGGGTGTCAGAAAGAATCTGGCAGATTCGAAGAGAATAAATGGATAGGAACAGAGAGAGAGAGAGAGAGAGAGAGAGAGAGAGAGAGAGAGAGAGAGATAGAGAGAGAGAGAGAAAGAGAGAGAATAAGAATTATTAAGCATTCTCATTGTTTCACACATGTTTAAGGACACTGTACAGTGTGATCAGGTGTTCTGGCAAGACTAGCTATGGCATCATAAATAAAAAAAACGATTATTATTATGCCGAAATTTGGTGGAAGACATCTATTAAGGAGGCGGATGAAGAAGGTAAACAAGCGTTACCTAAGGTACAAAGCACTTTACTGACTAATTAGAATACACAATTAACTGCAGGGTATATACTAACAAAATAAAAATGTAAAAAAAAAAATTAAGAAGTGTACCAAAATAAAACAGAATAATAATATATATTTTTTAAATTCAGGGCATTCAGACATTTCTGCTCCACTCAAGCTAAGCTAAGACCAATGTTGTGGTCCCCATCTGTTGCATTTGCTTAGAGAAGCACTTGTGATTCTCATCTCTATACTTATTTCATCTCTCATTCTCTGCTACTGTCGATACTCCCACATGGATGCACTAAACATCTGTATCCAAAAAGGAGAAGTCTTGAGAATAAACTGCTTTACGGAAGTAATTTTCTGTGAATAATTGCACCTTGGGTAGGTATGGCCTTAAGGAGAGGAATGTGGAAGGGCAGATGGTGGTAGATTTTGCTAAAAGGATGGAAATGGCAGTGGTGAACACGTATTTTAAGAAGAAGGAGGATCATAGGGTGATGTATAAGAGTGGAGGAAGGTGCACACAGGTGGACTATGTTCTATGCAGGAGATGCAACCTGAAGGAGATTGGAGACTGTAAGGTGTTGGCAGGGGACAGTGTAGCTAGACAGCATCGGATGGTGGTCTGTATGATGGTTTTGGAGGCGAAGAAGAAGAGAAGGAGAGTGAGGACTGAGAGAAGAATAAGATGGTGGAAACTGAAGGAGGAAGAGTGTAGTGTGAGGTTCAGGGAAGAGGTCAGACAGGGGCTCGGTGGTGGTGAAGAGGTGTTGGGTGATTGGGAAACTACTGCAGGAGTGATGAGGGAGGCAGCTAGAAAAGTACTTGGTGTGACATCTGGAAATAGAAAAGAAGACAAGGAGATGTGGTGGTGGAATGAGGAAGTGCAGGAGAGCATAAGGAGAAAGAGGTTGGCAAAACAGAAGTGGGATAGACAGAGTGATGAGAAAAGTAGGCAGGAGTACAAGGAGATGTGGCAGCAGGTAAAGAGGGATGTGGCAAAAGCCAAGGAAAAGGCATATGAGGAGCTGTATGAGAGATTGGACACTAAGGAAGTTATGGGAAAGAGTAGTGGAAGCCAGGCTGAGAGAAGAGGTGACCATCTGTGAGCAACAGTATGGTTTCATGCCGAGGAAGAGCACCACAGACGCATTATTTGCTTTGAGAATGTTGATGGAGAAGTATAGAGAAGGACAGAAGGAATTGCATTGTGTATTTGTGGATTTAGAGAAAGCGTACGACAGGGTGCCGAGAGAGGAGCTGTGGTACTGTATGAGGAAGTCAGGTGTGTCAGAGAAGTATGTGAGGGTGGTGCAGGACCTGTATGAGGACAGTGTGACAGCAGTGAAGTGTGCAGTAGGAACGACAGACTGGTTCAGGGTATGGGTTGGACTACATCAAGGATCGGCACTGAGCCCTTTCCTGTTTGCAGTGGTGATGGACAGGTTGACGGACTAGGTCAGACAGGAGTCTCCCTGGACTATGATGTTTGCGGATGATATTGTGATTTGTGGTGAGAGTAGTGAGCAGGTTGAGAAGAGCCTGGAGAGGTGGAGATATGCGCTGGAGAGAAGGGGAATGAAAGTCAGTAGGAGTAAGACAGAGTACATGTGTGTGAATGAGAGGGAGGGCAGTGGAGTGGTGCGGTTGCAGGGAGAAGAGGTGGAGAATGTGGAGGAGTTCAGGTACCTGGGGTCAACAGTGCAAAGTAATGGAGAGTGTGTTAGAGAAGTGAAGAAAAGAGTGCAGGCAGGGTGGAGTGGGTGGAGAAGAGTGACAGGAGTGATTTGTGATAGTAGAGTATCTGCAAGAATGAAAGGGAAAGTTTATAGGACTGTGGTGAGACCTGCGATGTTGTATGGATTAAAGACAGTGGCATTGAGTAGAAGACAGGAGGTGGAGCTGGAGGTAGCAGAGCTGAAGATGTTAAGGTTTTAGTTGGGAGTGACGAGGATGGACAAGATTAGAAATGAGTTTATTAGAGGGACAGCACATGTAGGATGTTTTGGTGACAAGGTGAGGGAGGCGAGATTGAGATGGTTTGGACATGTGCAGAGGAGGGACATGAATTATATTGGTAGAAGAATGCTGAGGATGGAGCCACCAGGTAGGAGGAAAATAGGAAGGCCAAGGAGGAGGTTCATGGATGTGGTGAGGGAAGACATGCAGGTAGTTGGTGTGAAAGAGGCAGATGTAGAGGACAGGGTGGTATGGAGACGGATGATCCGCTGTGGCGACCCCTAATGGGAGCAGCCGAAAGAAGAAGAAGAAGAAGAAGAATTGCACCTTAATATATCACATTTGTACATAAAAAGCTGCTATTGTAATCATAGATTTTTTTCTTTATTTATTATAGAACCCATATTTTCAACTCAATCACACTGATTAAATTGTAATATCCTTTTAACACACTTTTTAACTGTCTGACTTCGAAGAGTACAGCTCAATAAAAGAAATTATTTATAAACTCACATAAGGAAGGGTTTTTTTTGCCATTGTTGCCTCTGGCTTGCTTATTGGGGTTCTAAATTGTAGGATCTAGATTTATGTAAATCTGCTTTCTGACACACTCTGCATTCTGCATGTGGAAATGCTTTTAAATTACTATTAAACAAGTTCCTCTGTAGTTCACCACTGTTATTCTAGGTTTTAATTAATCACTAGCTAGTTCCTAACCTAGATTTAGTAGTTTCAGCAATCTCCTTTGTTTTCTTCTCGCTTGATGCAAGCTATAGTTACATGTGTGCCATTTGGCAGATGCCCTTATACATAGCGACTTACAATTATCTCATTCATGCAACTGAACAGCTATAGGGTTAAGGGCATTGTTTAGAGTATCAGAGTACAGAGTATCATCTGTTCATCTTCTATAATCTTCATCTTGATATCCTGATATCCCATTGTTTGGAGTACCATGACAAACTATATATCATTCTAAAGATCTAAGCCTCAAGCATCAATTTTAGATCATGTTTTTTTTCAATAAAAAACGTATACCATAATTTCCGGACTATAATGTGCACCGTTATATAAGCCGCACCCACTGAATTTTACAAATGTTATTATTTTTAACATAAATAAGCCGCACCTGTGTATAAGCCGCAGTGTCTACACTGAAACTAATGAACTTTACACAGGCTTTACCGAAAGAGAGTGTCTGTTACACGGTGTAACGGGTGAAATATGTTGTGGCTCCTTTAAGAGCAGAGCGGCATTTTGGGAATAGCACGTCACTGCATTCTTCCGATATTACTGCATGTGTGTGTGAGCCTGAGGATTATGTGCTCATTATTTTCTGATGCTCATTTCTGAATTTTCTTTGACTAACCCATAACGCTGTTGCCAAGAAAAATAAAAAAGCACGAGTTTTGGAAACCTGTCTGTGCTTATATGATTTCATTTGCAACTGGAGTTAGCGAGCTATCCCTTCACCCAGACTCAACGCGTTACAACGGCTTGTATCTAAACAGTAGCCTACCAAGAAAGTCATTGTTCACTGTCTTCCTCCTTCCTTTCACAACTATTGTATTTCTCTCTGGAGTTTATCTTTTGGCATCGTCGTGCGTTTAAAAATCAACACCGGTGAAAGTTTTTTCTCCCGAAGCCGTGCAGCTCAGAACACAGGTGAAGTGCGTTTTTTTCGTTTCCGTTCGGAAATTTCATTGGTCTAATGTTATTTCGCTCAGTTTTTTGGCTTGAAGTTTGTGAAACCGGGAAAAACCCACTAAAAATTCATAAATTAGCCGCTTCGTTGTTTAAGCCGCGGGGTTCAAAACGTGGGAAAAAAGTAGCGGCTTATAGTCCGAAAAATACGGTAATATATAATCAATGTATTTGCTGAATTTGTGTAAGTAGTACACAACAACAACATGCATATAAAAATGCAGTACTTACACTATGATTGTAATAACGAGGCACAAACGCATTCACTGCTGCAAATCCCGGTTTATTTGGAAAGATAAGGGTCCAATGAACAACATGCCGTAAAGCATTTATGGTCCAAGGACACAATAGTGTTGTAATTTAGATGCTTATTCTTATGTTTAAATCACAGTACTTTGATAGGTGTATTGTTTGTATATGTCTCGGTTTTCCATCCAGTAGCATTATGGAGACAACAGGATTGATAAAAAAATTTAGCCAATGAGTGCAGGATACGAATATGGGAGGATTTTATTCCCACATGGGCGAGTTCTTTTGTTTTATTACTCTTTAGAGCCGGGGTCACCAACCATTTTGAAACTGAGAGCTAGTTCTTGGGTACCGATTAATGTGAAGGGCTACCAGTTTGATACACACAGTTTTTTAGTTTGATCTGAAATAACAAATTTGCTCAATTTACCTTTTATTATATGTTATTATATGTGTCTATGTGAAGACACTGATCATGTTAATGATTTCTCATAATAATTATCAACAATGATTTAAAAAGTAGGAAACAGCTATTTTTAGAAAAGGCCTGTGGGCTACTCATGTGGTCCTTGCGGGCTACCTGGTGCCCGTGACCCCTTTGCTTTAGAGGCTCTTAGTGGTCAAAGAGCGCAGCATGTGCACTGTGACCGACCAGGAAGTGGATGCAGCTCTCGGTTCTGCACGAGCTGTTTCCAACTGGGCTTTGTTTACACAAAAAAAAAAAAAATACAAACAGAAAAATGGACAGTCAAAAAAGTTGTTTTATTGGAGATTGTATGAAGCAGCGATTAGGAAAATATTCTTGCGACTTAGTGATCTGCATGGAGATGTTAAAGCTGAGACTACTTTACATCTTGAGTTACAATATATCTTCCTTTTGTTTTCATAAGAGACATTTTTTAAATTGTGTGTGTGTGTGTGTGCGCGCGTGTGTGTGCGCGTGTGTGTGCGCGCGTGTGTGCGCGCGTGTGTGCGCGTGTGTGTGTATTGTTGGGATTGAAATGGCCATAGTCTAGACATAGTCTCAGATCAATGTTATTAGGCATCTCATTTTTCATGACATCTTCATACATTTTGAAATATAAACTCATGAGACATGTGGCTTTAAATGTTTTTTTTTTATTGCTCCAGGACTGAGTTCATATTTATTTATATATATTTATTTCATATATATATATATA
>JAAIIK010000080.1:1330992-1353139 GCA_014706435.1 Silurus glanis
ATATGAAATCAGTCCTGGAGCAATATAAATGCAGGACATTTATATTCAAAGCACTTCATCATCTATAACTTATCTTTTTGAGCAATATTAACTTAGATAAGTCATTTTCAGTTGTGAGTCCCAAAAGCGGTGGCAAAGACTAACAGGTTAAGAAATAAGAAACAACTCACTGCATCACTTAGGGTAAAACAACATGTTGCCAGCTGACACAATAGAAGGCTCTTACCTATTTGCTTAGTTAGATCTAAGTGGTTGCCAGACAGAATATAATGAAATGTTCTATTTTTTAAAAAATAAAAACTTTTTAAATCATCCAAAATGTATGTGAGCAATGAATTATTTCAATGAACTTCATATTTATTGATGACTTGTGTTTTATGGTTAACCGTGGGTTAAAGGGCAGAACATGGAAACATTTTGTGTGAAATATTTACACGTCCCTTAGAGTAGATTTGTCAAATTGAGCAGGTTTGAAATGATTATATATTTATGCATGCACAACTCTCAGCGGATCAGTGACATTAACCTAACAGCATAATTTAATTAGCATTTGACTTTACTGTGACTTATTCTGCATTCATTAATTTCTTATTCAGATTTATTGCTCTTTAAAATCTGCTTAGAGGCAAGGAGATTAATACGTATGTTTAATATGCCTCAGCAGTGATTATTTCATTATTTATCACCTCAATACTTTTCACTACTTAGGTCTGTATGTGCAGCAGTGTGCAGCTTCGGCGTTTTATACTTTTCCATTATAGATCTGACAGATGTTGGGCAAGGACGTCTGCCTATCAGCCTAACAGCTGCTGCTGCAATCCTAATAAATTTCTAACAACTTCAAATTGGCTCAGAGCTCATTCATTTCTCATATGTGTTTAAAATCTCATTTATAATTTTTTTTTAGTTACTTATTTAATTTTTTGTTTAATAATTTTTTTAGATTGTTAAGTTCCTTCTCTAAAAAAAAAAATAAATAAAATAAAATAAAATAAAATCTAAAGAGAGAGTCTAAAGATCTAAAGATTAGGGTCATGGTTAACATCCATTTCTTTCACTGTTAAATATTATTTATTACTTACAAGCACACAGAAAAGATGTTTGAGCATATTTTGTGTATTTTTGTCAATAAAAATGGCTTGTATTAGTGTATATGATATTAAAATATATATATTACACATAGATAAGATATATTAGATATATATATATCACAAGAATAATCAACAATATAGTGGTAATGCAGTCTGATGTAAAGCAATAGTGTTATCACCAGAAGATGATTTCCTTTTTTAGAAAGTCTTTTATTCCTCTTATGCCACATCAATTACTATTTATTAAAAGTATTTCTCAAGGTCAGCATAGGCAATTTTCCCTCCAGACCACCAGAGGGCACCTTTACCCACAAACCTTATCAACAGTACACACATTCACTGGTTAAATAACAGTACTTGTGTTTTACTCAGTTTATTTTTAGTCTTAGATTAAGTGAAGTGATTGTTACACATTTCCCTGTGATTGAGCTTTTACTATGGAAACTATAACGTATTAGAATGAGCACATTAATTAAAGGTTTATGTTATACTAAATTTGCTGCTATAACAAAATACCTAATTTGCACCAATCAGAATTAAGAATGGTAATGCTATGTGCTATGGTAATGCTATGTGTATAAATCAAAATGACACGCCTGAGTTTATTTCACATACAGTAGAACTGCTGTAATTGGAAACCAACTGAGGCAGGAGATGTAAAGTAACACTTTCACTATAACTAGTTTTAAAGTCAGTGGCTTTTTTAGAGATCTGTGGCACAGCTGCAGAGCTGTTCTTCTCACTCATCCCCTGTGTGCTAGAGTTCGGTTCAGTCGTGCTGTAGTGCATGCTAACGTGTGTAGACAGTGTGTGGAGTGTGTGAATACAAACATCTAAAGATGATGGTGCAAATGCTCTCGACCATAATAGGTTGATCCCAGCACATCTCACACTTTAAAAGCTGAGAAACAATAGGGAGCTCTATAAAGTTACATTTGATGCCAGTTGGTAAGTTCAGTGCTGTTTGCAGTTTTCTCTCTCTCTCTCTCTCTCTCTCTCTCTCTCTCTCTCTCTCTGTGGGTGTGTGCCATGGGTTTTTTGGGACCTGGTGTGTGGCATTTGCTCCTGCCATATGCTCACATAGGGGATTTGCAAAGTAAAGTTTGTTTGCTATTAACTTCAGATGTACCCTTTCCTCTTGACTTTCATTTGTTTTCCTTTATCTCCTCATCAAATGAAAACTCTTGAGAGATGACTGGAAAAAAAATTCCCTACTTTTTTATTTCAAGCTGCATTTCAGTGTGCCATGTCAACCCTTCGACAAAATATGATGTAAAGTAAAGGAAACTTTAAAGCATCGATCAAGACTGTCACCTGTAGCTGTTTTGCTTGGAGTGGATGATTTGCTTTCATTTTAAAAATGAAGTCTTAACCTCATTTCTGACTTGCCTTCAGTAAACCAAGGAAAAAAAATATGATAAATAGTTTCACTTCATGGAAAGGAGTTGGTTGTGAACTTTAGCTATTTCACCAACCATTAGGCTTAATGCTTGAACTTATGAGTTTAGCACATTTTCCTGTGGTTTTTACGGAGACTCAATTTCATTGGAATAATAATTAAGCCATTGGTTTTATGCTGTTCAAGACATAAAATTATTAAAGAATTTAAATTGTTATATATATATTTCTCACCTAATTTCACACACACACACACACACACACACACACTCCGAGCACTGTTCCTAGCACAATCCAAACTGAATTGAATCAATCAGTAGCTCAAGTTTTAAATGGTTTAGCAATGAATTATATCAAAAGGTTTATCAAAAGGCATAACGATGTGGAGCAAACGCACATTGTAAAGATAGGCAGGCAGGCACAACAGCAGTCATATAATGTAATGAATGACCTGGTTCATGCCATGTTTTCTCTAAATACCAAATGTAAAAAGGGTTCACTGCTGTAAGGCTTTCAAACTAAAGAACACTGAACATATGGTTCTGTCATCAGTCCATTTTGAGTAATTTGTTCCTTCAATAAGCAATGTGTGCCTAATATACTGTATAAAACCATGGACCATAACATAAGGTATTTAAACTCTGCAGTTATGGCTATAAAATTGAGTCATTTTTGAGTTTGGTTTATTATTGCTCCAATTTCCCTGCTATAATTATATTTTTTCCAAATAAGTACAGTTTAAAAAGAAGAAAAAAGTAAGTAATATACATTGGGCAAGGTTTAATGACATTGTATTTTACTTTATCCTTCTCAATTTATACTAATTATTTGCTTCAAATGTTCAATAAAAGCGGACTGAAACATAGCAGCCCAAAAAGAGATTACATTTTATTGTTATTTAATCTCACTTCATTCCATTCTGTGTATTTTTCTTTTTACCTTTGGTGGTGCTGTTGCACTGCTGTTTCACAAAAAAATCTAAAATTGTAAGGCAGCAAATAATCTGATTAGAAAGCCAGATATTAAACCCTTAATTAATATCTTTTTATTTTTAGATAAGGGACAGGCATGACTTAACCCTGCTAACATAATATATACCAGCTGCCTTAATAATATGGATTATCAGATATGATAAAAATCTTTCCGTATATGACATGACGTGCTATAATATGTATATACGCACTCATCAGATAACCATCGGAGCAGATAATCAATTTTCATTATGGTTTATTTATTACAGGTAATGAAGTCTTGGGTAAGGAATTTTCCAGCAACTTCTGATATATAATGAATGAAAGAATTCTTAATAAGCCCTGTGCAGACTCTGGAAAGATATGTTTTTAGCTGCTGACACTTGAAGTGGAAGTGTGAGAGGCTGTGTATCTACAACCTTTCGGAACAGTAGAACTTTCTAATTACTTCGCCTCAGTGCTTAGCGATAAAAATAAAGCGAATGGTGTGTGTAAGGCTACTATAATAATCTAACATTTCAGTGTTGTAAAACAGATATTAATGACTTCTTTGGAAATTACCAATCCTGATCTTTCCTAAGAAGAAAATAGAGATCATAAGGCTTTTTGGACTATCAAGATGATCAATTCAGGGTGAGAGACTCAGCACTGATCAAGTCAAGTCAAGTCAAGTTTATTTGTATAGCGCTTTTCACAACAGACATTGTCTCAAAGCAGCTTTACAGAAATCAACAGTCAAGGTGAATGGTGTGCATTTATCCCTGATGAGCAAGCCATGGCGAGGGCTTAGGGTATTTTATTTGCCTTAAAGAAGAAAGAAAGTCTAAAGATATTCCTCTGTTTTAAAACTGACTGACACTGAAAACTCCTGGAGATGTAAATAAACATCTCCTAAGAGAAACCTTCATCATATAGATTTAAACTTTTTTGTTTCCCACACCATATAGATGTATACGTTCGTTAATGTAAAAATAAAATGATTTGTGTGAAAGTATGTAACATGATTACAGTCTTGTAATACAACCCCTCTAAAGCTTAAAACCGATCCTGATCTTTTCGAAGCAGTAAACATTAGTGTGCCACTCAAATGAATTTAAAGCATTTTGGAATTCCAGTGTAATAAATTCAGGATTGTATAGCAGCTATGTCGGGTCTAAAGAATCCCAATGATGATGAAGCCTTGGATTTAGCCAGCACAAGAATCATAATCCAGGGCATAATCCTAATAAAGCTCCCAATGGTCGGGTGTTCAGTTGGAATAATAGTTTGGTGTGTGAGTGAGAAATTAGTTTAGCAAAGCAGAACATTAATTTCCTTTTTTTTTTTTATTTTATTTAACAAATGAGCACAAGGCAGTATGATACTGTTGTAATACACACTGCAAAGACAGTAACCTAAACTCAGGATCAAACTCCAGAGGTGCCATTTTCAACATTTATTATGTACATTGTTCAAATAAGACAAAATATTGGTATCACAATATAACATGACTAACAACAAACATTTTGATAGTCTGCTAAGAGGAAGTAAAGTGAAATTAGCATTAATCCACCTGATGGAAAAATAGGGTTACAGTTAGGGTTAGGAGTGTTTATTTCCTATAAGAAAGTATAATAACAGCAAGGCCAATTTTCTAGGCCAATTATTTTCTAAATGCTTTAATGCTATTTTAAACACTTAAACACAAAAAGAAAGCTGTATCTATTCTCTATAAATATAAACTAAGGTATTAGTTTGCAGCATCTATGAGACCAGATACTTACACCATACAGATATACTACCATACCATATACTGTATAATTTGTTAATACATTTTTACAATGTCTGTCAGTGTCGTGATCAGCTGCGAGATAATACAAGTGAGTAACATGACTTACCACATTGCACATGTTTATTCACACCTCAGGCACCAATAAAGGCCCATTGAAGCAGAAGTTACATTTTCACATACTTAATTTTCAGTGCATCAGCAGCAGTCGCCAGTTTCCTGATTTTGAAACTAAATTAGTTGAGAAATATTTGTAAATTAACTATAAATATTCTTCCAAAACAAATGGAAATAATAAGTGCAAACAGTCAGTCAACAATCAACTTTACAATATTTTCTATTGTAAGGTATATTGCAAAGATTGGGAGAAGGGAAAGAAGGCTTAGGGAGTTAATAATGTTTGTGCATTAGGATAAATACCTGTGCACCCTGTTGACCCTGTTCGCATGTAAAGGCTTTTGTGTAGTTTTCAGTATTGTAAACGGACAGCAATGTTTTGGTGAATTCAGAATCCTGTAACAGTGATGACAGAAATTACCTGCTGTATTGAGAACACGTGAGTTAAGGTAATATACAATTTATTGGATGTTCAACCTCTTAAATTTGTTTTAAATACACATAATCTATTTTTTTTTTTTAATTAATTTAGATTTTGCCATTTATGTGAGTTCAGTATTTGATGGGCAGTATACAATGGACAATATGATGCTGGTGAATTGTATAATTATTTGTTATGTCAGATTCATGCAGTCAAACCAATGACCATACTCAAAATGCATACAACAGAATAACCAGTCGTATAACCAGATGTAGTGTATTTGTCAACTGCTCTATTAAAGCACATGCTATGCTATATTCAATAAAGTAGTCTGGATTGTAGGGTGATAAATATCAAGTCAAAATAATGAGATAACTTGAAATGATATTAACATGATATTAACCAGAAATTATGACTTAGTAAGTCTAAGTAATAAAATAATAAGTCATATAATAAGATATTGAGTGGAAACAATGACATGACTATTTAAATCGCAGTTTAGGGCATTTGTAATGTTGGAGATCATCAAATGTTAAAGAGGGTCTTTAAATTTTGAGAGAGGGGATTGTTCGGTGAATATATCATACAAAATGTCCATGTCTTTCCATTCCATGCACTTTCTTTTACTGTGAAGAATATTTAAGGCCTTTAAGCCTTTCAGGCTTGGGATTCTCAGGATAAATGTGAAATTGTATCAATTACATAGATGAACCTTTTCCATTAAACTCTTCTTTCCCTTGATTGTGCTGGATTTGCAGCTGAGCTTATGGTTTTATGTGGAATTGTGAATTGATATCAGACACTCCAGGTTGACTACCATGCCTTTTTTCCTCCACCTCAAAGGATTTTCACTACCAGTTACCGTAAATTCCTATGTAGAAGCACTCATATTATCAATGTAAGAATTCTGTAAGCACTTACTTACTATAGTGTGCACAAATGTGATTAGATTTGCTAAATTCGTAGTGCAAATTGGGTTTCATCTTGTAAGGTGTTGACCAGCCTGCCAAGAAACTGAAAACGATATTTTTGAGTTGTAATAAGCTAAATTAAACGTTTAAATCTCTAATATACAGTGCCTTGCGAAAGTATTCGGCCCCCTTGAACCTTGCGACCTTTTGCCACATTTCAGGCTTCAAACATAAAGATATAAAACTGTAAATTTTTGTGAAGAATCAACAACAAGTGGGACACAATCATGAAGTGGAACGAAATTTATTGGATATTTCAAACTTTTTTAACAAATAAAAAACTGAAAAATTGGGCGTGCAAAATTATTCATCCCCCTTAAGTTAATACTTTGTAGCGCCACCTTTTGCTGCGATTACAGCTGTAAGTCACTTGGGGTATGTCTTTATCAGTTTTGCACATCGAGAGACTGAAATCTTTGCCCATTCCTCCTTGCAAAACAGCTCGAGCTCAGTGAGGTTGGATAGAGAGCATTTGTGAACAGCAGTTTTCAGTTCTTTCCACAGATTCTCGATTGGATTCAGGTCTGGACTTTGACTTGGCCATTCTAACACCTGGATATGTTTATTTGTGAACCATTCCATTGTAGATTTTGCTTTATGTTTTGGATCATTGTCTTGTTGGAAGACAAATCTCCGTCCCAGTCTCAGGTCTTTTGCAGACTCCATCAGGTTTTCTTCCAGAATGGTCCTGTATTTGGCTCCATCCATCTTCCCATTAATTTTAACCATCTTCCCTGTCCCTGCTGAAGAAAAACAGGCCCAAACCATGATGCTGCCACCACCATGTTTGACAGTGGGGATGGTGTGTTCAGGGTGATGAGCTGTGTTGCTTTTACGCCAAACATAACGTTTTGCATTGTTGCCAAAAAGTTCGATTTTGGTTTCATCTGACCAGAGCACCTTCTTCCACATGTTTGGTGTGTCTCCCAGGTGGCTTGTGGCAAACTTTAAACGACACTTTTTATGGATATCTTTAAGTAATGGCTTTCTTCTTGCCACTCTTCCATAAAGGCCAGATTTGTGCAGTATACGACTGATTGTTGTCCTATGGACAGAGTCTCCCACCTCAGCTGTAGATCTCTGCAGTTCATCCAGAGTGATCATGGGCCTCTTGGCTGCATCTCTGATCAGTCTTCTCCTTGTATGAGCTGAAAGTTTAGAGGGACGGCCAGGTCTTGGTAGATTTGCAGTGGTCTGATACTCCTTCCATTTCAATATTATCGCTTGCACAGTGCTCCTTGGGATGTTTAAAGCTTGGGAAATCTTTTTGTATCCAAATCCGGCTTTAAACTTCTCCACAACAGTATCTCGGACCTGGAGAGAGTTTGCTGCACTGAAAGTAAAGGGGCTGAATAATTTTGCACGCCCAATTTTTCAGTTTTTTATTTGTTAAAAAAGTTTGAGATATCCAATAAATTTCGTTCCACTTCATGATTGTGTCCCACTTGTTGTTGATTCTTCACAAAAAATTACAGTTTTATATCTTTATGTTTGAAGCCTGAAATGTAGCAAAAGGTCGCAAAGTTCAAGGGGGCCGAATACTTTCGCACAGAGATGCCCACTACCAAAATGCCAGCTATGCAGTGCTTTGTGTTAAACTAATTCTAAATAGTTATACATGAATGTTTATCCAGTACTGAGTCACAAAATCCAAATCATAAATAGAGAAGTTGGTAGGTGTGGTGATTTGCTGAAGGGATCAAATCAAAGAAAACAACACTTTTGAATGCTCAAATCTAATTGGTCTGAATGTGTTCATTCATTTTCTGAGCAGCTCTAACAATAATGTCAGCTCTAATTAAAATAATTCTGTAATTCAGAATCATTCTGCATCACCAATGTCTTGACTTACTGCGGTTACATAGTTGACATATAAGGAGGTACTAAGAAACATAAATGAAACCAAACATAAAGATCTCAAACACTAAACTCTATTAAAAAAATAAACCTAACAGTAAGCATGACAACAATTATGGAATACAACAACAAACAAAAGACAACAAGATGAAAAATGTCAAAGATATAACCTGGTGTGTAGGGGTGCAGTGATGTGTAAGAAACATAGCTCATGTCCATAATACTGACAATAACCTTATTTGTTATTAATTATGCTTTTTTTCATGCACTAAAAGATTTTATTATGTCGGTTTATTGCGCAATGCCTATTGCTGAGTAGATCTTTTTTTATTGGCTTCTAAACATGGCTGTTCACACTCAGCTAAGATGGCTCTTATTGCTCTCACAGCGTTTGTGACACTGACATACAATATCTAGCCTTGAGATAAAAAAAAATCCATGATTCATTCGTGATCTCTGATCCTTTGAAGTGGTTATGATGGCCCTGTGTTCGCTTCTGCGAATGCCAAATTTTTATAGAAAAGTTGTGAAATGTCATGAAGCAAACACAGGCAGCTGGAATGAGATTAAAATCACTGAATAACTGCCAGAACCCGGAATAAAATCCACGCGAGAACTTCTATGGCATTGTTTTAGAGATGCAGAACAGGGATCAATGGAGAGTAGGACATGGCAGAGACACCACAATACTCACCAGCAAGTGCAGAAGACAGGCATGCCTAAAAGCCTCCTACCCACACAGTTCACCATTTCAGGTAAGAGTGTGAAGTTGTGATTATCGCCTGAAGTATTCAGGGAACCCCAATAGTATACCACCCACACATCGTTTATCCTGGCAATACTTTCTTTTCGACACACAACGCCCAAAGCTACTTTTAACTTTCCGGATTTGTCAGAAATTCTCTTTTTCAGATTCCCAGTACGAGCGTAATTGTGATTTAGCGTGATTAAGGAAAGTATGTTTACAGTAATTGGAGTGCAGCATGTCCCTGGGAATGCTCAGAGCAGACTATCAAAACAGGATATGGTCAGAGGTGAGGGACTCTGGTGAGCTTTTGTTGTTTGTAGATAGATCTGGCACTTGATGAGCCGATGGCTATTTATAACCAGGAAAACACAGTAAAGGGCACTCCTATTTGGCAAATATGAAAAACATAGCGCTTGAACTGGATGTGTTATGCTTCAGTGATCCGTCAGATTCAGATGCATTTGAACTCAAAAACAAATAGATGCACTATATTTAACTTCAAGTGTAGTGTGGAAGCTTTAAACGATGTCACTTGGCCTTATTCGAGTCTTTTACTGTCCAGTTTTTTAGCCTGTGCTCACTCACTGTAGCCTTAGATTAATGTTCTTGGCTGACAGGACTGGAGACAGATGTTCTCCTCTGATTTTGCAGTCTAACCACCTCAAGGATTGGTGTGCATTCTGACAAGCCTTTCTGCTCACCACAGTTGTAAAGAATATTTATTTTTGTTGGTAATTTTATCTTAGTTGGTTTCTTTCAACTTGGCCATGTCTGCTCCTGATGCATATGTCTAAACTTAAATGGCAAGCTTTCAAAATACAATATTTTCTGTATTTTTAGCATTTATTTGTTGATTTGTATAAAAAAAATCTATATACAGTATATTTAGTTGCATCTGTAATACTGGAATTGTTTTTTTTCTGTAACTGCTCTCTTCAGTATAAAAAGCTGTTGAGTTATCGGGAGGTGGTTCAGGTCCATGTAGATGTGGACATCTAGTCAAGTCAAGTCAAGTCAAGTTTATTTGTATAGCGCTTTTCACAACAGACATTGTCTCAAAGCAGCTTTACAGAAATCAACAGTCAAGGTGAATGGTGTGTATTTGTCCATGATGAGCAAGCCGTGGCGACTGTGGCAAGGAAAAACTCCCTTAGATGTAATGAGGAAGAAACCTTGAGAGGAACCAGACTCAAAAGGGAAACCCATCCTCATTTGGGTGACATCAAGAGTTTGATCATAAATCTTACACCAATACAGAACACTGGAGAGTGAGAACTAACATGAGCACTGGAGTATAAGATTATAAGTAAATGTTCTTTCTACAGTCTTTGGTATAAAAGTATAAAAGTAGGAGCTACTGAGCTCAACATTTGTGATCATCATAGATCCAGCATCAGCTTCTCCATGCCAGAGCCTTTAAACACTCCAGGAGGTCCAATGCCACACATGTAGTGGGATCCAATTGGCACTCGTACGTCTGTAGATGGTTCCGGATGTTTGCGAGTTCGGCATCTACTTCCCATGATCATCCATAGGTCCATAATCTTCACGAGGTGGGACGTGACTGGAGCTGGCCAAACCTCAGAAAGCCTCGGGATGGGGAGAGAAAGAGAAGCAGTGGAGAGAAATTAGCGTAGCTGCTGTTCATGATATTAACAGCACAAGTTGATAATGTGCATGTGATCAGATGTTCTGGAGCACAAGGTTATGATGTGAGACGTATGTTATGTGTAGGCTTTGCTAAAAAGATATGTTTTTAATCTGCACTTAAACTGGGTGAGTGTGTCTGAACCCCGAACACTGTCAGGAAGACTATTCCAGAGTTTAGGAGCTAAATGTGAGAATGATCTACCGCCTTTAGTGGACTTTGCTATTCTAGGAACTACTAGAAGCCCAGAGTTTTGAGATCTCAGGGAGCGTGACGGATTGTAGCATGTTAAAAGACTGGAGAGATACATGGGAGCCAAACCATTTAGTGCTTTATAGGTGAGAAGCAGTAGTTTGAAGTCTATTCGAAACTTAACAGGACGCCAGTGTAGGGACGATAAGATTGGGGTTATGTGGTCATATTTTCTTGACCTAGTAAGAACTCTTGCTGCCGCATTCTGAACTAACTGAAGCTTGTTTATTAATGATGCAGGACATCCACCTAGTAAAGCATTACAGTAGTCTATTCTGGAGGTCATAAACGCATGGACGAGCTTCTCTGCATCGGATATGGATAACATGTTTCTTAGCTTAGAAATATTTCTAAGGTGAAAGAAGGCTGTTTTTGTAACTTGGTTAATATGATTTTTAAAAGATAAGTTGCTGTCTAAAATAACTCCCAGGTCTTTTACCGTTGAACTAGTAGTTACAGAACATCCGTCTAAATGCAGGTTGAGATGCTGGACCTTCTGTGTACTGGTTTTTGGTCTTCTGTGTACATCTACCTAACACAAGCCAGTATCCTACTGAAATCAAAGGCTGCTTGTCTGGACTGTTGATGAGTCGAATCAGCTTGCAATATTAAGCAATGGCTTGGAAAAAAAAAAATCTGTGCTGCCTACTAAACCTACTATTTCCTCTCTCCATTTGATTTGAAGCTTGTTAATAGAAGCTCAGGCAGAGTTTTAAAAGAATTAACCAGATTTCAATTAAGGTTCACTCATGGGTTAAATTGGTTTTGTTAAGAGGGATATTTCTTTTTAAAGGGATTGTTAATTCTTGCGCTACTTCACAGTAGCTTTTGTGTGCTTGCTGCTTTACACTTCTCTTTTTCATGCATATCTTAGCAAGACCATTCAGGGACCTGTCACATCCTCTGTACTCCTGGCTTTGTGTGCTGTTTGTGACCACGTCTGTGTAGACACCTCTGGCAGTTAGCTAAAAAGATATCTAAAAGATGTTTCGTTTTATACTTTGGTTATATGGTGCTAACTTGAAATCTTCCAAGTTGTCATAAAATATTTAGATTAGTATAACAGGAGATAAAGAATTCATAATGGAAATGAAACGTAATCAACACCCTATAAAATCCACATCATTTTAGACAGTTCAGGAGGGAATAGAGTGAACGGGTATCTATATGTACAACAATACACCTACACAGTACATCTAAAACTGGTACTGAGTAGTGCCATGAGTAGCATTATTGTACTGACATGTCACTAATGGATTACACTCTTACAAAAAAATGAACCCATTGGTAATTTAAGAGGTTTTTGGAAGGTAAGGGTCCTTTTGCTTCCTAAAGGTTCTATTAAGAGGTAAAAGGAAAAGACATTCTGAAAGGATTTTGTACAGGGAAAGCCAAAGAACAAGAATTTCCATTCTTGAGTACACTTACCATAGTATATATTACTGTAACTCCTACTATGTTCTACCTGCTTTAATATATGTGTTCTCCAGTCTAGTAAATCATATTTTATTGATTGAGTGTCATTTTTGTTCAAATCATCTAAGCTTAAATCCAGAAATGGTGAGTCCTACGTTGATTATTTGATACTTACAAAGCATAACTGCAAGCTTCCCTCACATACAGAATCCTAATAAATCTTGGACTCCAGAATGTTCTTAATCCATTAAAAAAAAAAAAAAAAAAAAAGCATAGCAAGCAGCTGCATTTTTAAAGAGAACCCACCCAGCAATTCAGACGAGTCTGCTGGTTTGCTCTTCATTCACAAATCCCCTGCCTATTGCATAGATGCATGCTTTTTGTATGAAAAACTCTATTACAATACATCCATTTTCTTTTCCTGTGAAAGCTGAGCTGAATTCCTCAACCCCCTATAAAGGAGACAAGGGGGTTCTTTTGTTTTAAGATATAGTGCTGTGTTGAGGATTTGCAAAGTAATTCAGCTATTTACAGAAACAAATGTTTAAACATTTACCAAACTAGCATTTCACTGTAAACAAAAACACAGTAACTCAATATGTGGCTTTTATTACACACAAAAACGGTAAAAACGGTTCTTATTGCCACGTTATTGTCATGGTTTTATAAATATAAAGAGATGCTTTGTCTTAACGATGATGTTTTGGATTTTTGTGTGTGTGTTCCAGGAAAGATGTACATTATACTGTATAACCTTTGTAAATGATATACAGTATGTATTTATTTGTATGCTTGTTTTTTTATTTAATAAATTTAGTATGGTCCTAAAGGTAGGAAAACATTTGTACTCAGCATTATTACAAGAAGTTCCTGCAATAAAAATATTGCCACCAAGTGTGCATTTGTCTAAAGCAAATGTGCTAAGCTAATGTCCTGCAGAGCTACAGCCTTACAACAGATTTATGATTTTCTTTTTCTAATAAGCCAAATTTAACTTGAGAAGCTCTTGGTAATGAGCTGAATTATTAAATCTGCGGCATTAAATGGTGCAGAATGTTCAGCTATGCAGTGCTGTGGCTCCCCAGGACTGAAGATGCATTTTGCATAGCATAAGTGGTATGTAATAATTAATCAAAAAGACAATCATTTTTATTGTCTTTTGGTAATTAAATTGACAAAAGACAATCATTTATCTAAAAGACAATTGTAGAGCTGGGGTATAGAAGGTGTGATCTAGTCCATGGCAAACTCTCCTCTTGTTATACTTTTGACCATAGCAGCTCTCAGTGTCTTTATTACGGAGATATACTGTATCTTTTATATTGCTTTTTAACTGCCTTTGCAGTTTCCAAGGTATCTGTGACACTAATGGACTAGGCTACTCTTCTTATATTGCTTATGCTGCTTTAATGCTTCTATCATTGTATGGAGCAGCTTGTTCCTTATACAGGGAGACATCTTCAATGTCATCTAATAAATGAAGCTTTACAAATGGTGAGAATACATCAAAGGAAATCTAGAAATGATATAGACATTCATGTAGTGGTTTCTTTTTACTTTATGAGGTGAGTTTTTATTTTATTTTATTTATACATATACCCTGTGTGATACAGGGAATTCTACTAGTTTGATTATCTCACAATGTGAAGTTCAGATTTTGATTAAGTTTTGGAGACACACCAGAATGAAATGGACATAAGCCTAATCATTTCAGTTATGGGTGGCTGTTTTTATTTTGTAACCTTTCACATTTTGCTATAAGTATTTCCAAAATATGCTTATACTTTTGATTGAGATCCAAAATAACAAAATAGAAACATGTTGCAGTTCTGGGAATGTCTTTTATGTCGAAATATGCCTTGCAGATAATTAGACCCCTGACCAATGTGCTATCTACAATTTTTTATTTTTATTTTTTTTTTTTGTTAGGTAGATATGATAGAAAATTTAATGATTCCCAGGTGAAATAAAACAATCAAACAGAAACATTTTCATTTGTAATTCAGCAATATGAAAGAATTGGTCAGAGGTTTGAGGTCAAAGCACTGTAGCCACTCAAGATCAACCACTCTAACCCATTCAAACCATATGTTCATGTAGATCACTTTGTGCACAGGGTATGCTGACTAAGGTTTGGGTCTCAGAGTTCAAGTGAAGGGAAAATGTAATGCTTCCTCATTGAAAAACATTCTATACAATCATGTCCCTTCAACATTGTGGTAACATTTTGGGAAAGAACCACATATGGCTGGAAAAGTAGTGTATCCTATTGTCCATTTAAAGTATATGTACATAAAGTGATGCTTGGCCATTTATGTTTTCACATGCTATGTATACAGGATCCATCTAGCTTTGTCCACTGTGCACTGACATTCACATGTCTTTCTGTTTGGTGAGCTTTAAGCATATTGTTATGTATTTATATAAATAGCTGTTTTGATTAAGAAAATGATAAATTTAGCGGGTACTATGTTTTTTGGCTCTGCAGAGGAACTGATAGTTTTGTTCAGTTGCTTTTGTGTACACATATTCAAATGTTTTTTTTTTATTAGTGGGCTTTCTTAAATGAATTGATGATGAACAATGCAACCTTTGACTACAGCAAGTATAATGGTCTTGAATTGAAACACAAACACACCCTATCCTTTATGTATAATGTGATGCGTTCCATATGTTGTCATTTCGTACCCATTTTGTAGAATTTAGAGTGTGCTCATGAAATCCTTCAGTGCAATGTTAGGTTAGTGTCTACATGTCAACAGGGAAATGTAACTCTTTTGTATGAATGGTGTTAAATATAAATGGGAGCTTTTGCTAAAGAAATATTCAATTTAAGTGTTGGAAGGTTTAAAATACTCCTGATATCTGTAAGCAACATAAATTGAAGTAATTTCATTATAATGAGATATGATATGATAGACACACAAGGTATTCAACCTATATGGCACAGTGTGCTGTTATAGGAAAACAGTGTTGTGAGTGGTGTGATTGGTTTCTGTTATCAGTTACATTATAGCATCTGTGCTATAATAACCTTTCTTCTCTCAAAGTTGATAAGAAATCAAATGCAGCCTTGTATGTTCCTAAGTAACTGTAAAGGCCTTCCTCCTAAAAACATTCTAATGTTTTGCATTCCCAAAAATGCAAAAAACATCTAAACATCCTCTTGTGGATGTTGTTGTTATAGAAATAAGAAATAGTATTATTTGTGTATTATTAATAGAAAACTTTGCAGCCGGAATTACAAGAACATTTGTCAAAAGCTTCCAACCAGTCATATAATTTCCTATTATACTTACATATTACTTTTATTCTAGATTGAATAATTTGTTGAAATATGTGTTTGTTTGTTTTTCTGTAGGATGAATAAAGTAATATATCTATCAATGTCTAGTTTAAATTGTGCAGAAAAATCTAGAAACAGGCTTACTGTATAATCTGTGTAGGTGATGGGATTAAAATCACAAGTCTAGCCATCTACGACTACTACATACACATTATTTCTAGATATATTATTAAATGCACATCGCAATTCATATTAAAAATTTCTAAAATGAAAGTGTACCAGAATCTCTTTAATGCTGCATTGGTTCATATGTTATTACATACAAAACGTTCCATATTTTCTCGCTCTTTATCCTACACTACTTACTCTATACACCAGGGGGCGCCCTATCCTCTCCATGCTTCTTAGGCCGCCAACTTAGTGGATCATGCTAATACCTTTTTTCTCATCAAGAGAAGGTATCTCTAGGGCAATTAACCAACGCATTCATTATCTCATGGAAATTTACATGCATTGCGGCTATTTCTTCAAAAGTCAGCATTTCTTCAAATTTCTTCATATGGGACAAATTGGAGTCAAGAACCACTCATCTATGATGAAACTGGGATTCTTTTTCGCTCAGATCTTGAAGCTTGTATAATTATGTTCATGACATCTACATCTAAGCCTGTATTATGATTTCTGTAAAGCTCCTTATGTTGTTAGAATCGCTTGAAGTGAATTGAATATAATGGTTTCTGTATAAAAATAAAACAGTACAGACAGTGTATTTTTTTTTTTTTTTTTAGCATTGCTGGTGTAACCGGTTTATACTGGTCTGTATGAAGTGTTTTATCTTTATAGCCAATCTGACAGCCTAATGTATTTGGCTAAATGTTAAGTAGTATCAATAGCTACATAATCCACCTATTTTACAAAAAAAGTGTCAATTATAATGTGAATGTTTTGGTTCCAACAGTGCAGTGCATTATTTTTCTTATAGATATTCTACCATCACAAGTCACACTGAGTAGTTCAGGATTTTTAACCAAAATGTTGAACCAAGAAACTGCTTGGAATTATATATATATAACCTTGTGGCGTGCTACATCAAAGCAGGTTCTGTTTCAGATGCAACCTTAAATGCAGCCTGGAATCAGAACTACTCTACAGTACCTGTTAGTTCATATTACTGGTCATATCATGCACAAATCAATATTCAATCAAAGCCATCTTTCTTTCCTCTCCAGGAAACACTTTATGACACGGTGCTGTGGCAACAGCAGCTTTACTTTTTTCTTATTTTCTTATTATCTATTGATTCTTATTGTATTATTATTAATTATAATAATTTGTTCATTCATCCTGGGTAGAGACACAGTGAATCTGAAGCTAAGCTGCTTCAGTAGAATAGTTAATGACAGCACAGCGATCTGCCAAAACTCTTTGTGGACATGTTGTCCATTAATAGGTACATTCAGTGTTGTAAAATATCCACTGAATATTCCAGTACTATGTCAGAACACTTTACAAAGGTTTGACACTGGAGACTCCTTCCACAAATGCTAAGTCCCTGGTTATGTTATTGTTATAATAATCATAATGTATTGAAATGAGTCAAGTAAAGTAAAGTCAAGAGGCTTTTTTTTTGTAATTTCTACTATACACAGTGGTACATAGTACACAGTAAAAAACATAAAACAACATTCCTCCAGAACCCTGGTGCTACACTAAACAACATAGAGCTACAACACAACACAAAGCTACATAAAGTGCATCGAGTGCAACCGAGTGCAAACAGTGCAGATGAAAAAAAATACAGACAGACAGACAGACAACAGTACAGACAACCAGACAACACAAGACAGTACACATAACAAAGATAGTGAAGACCAGTAAACCTACTGTATACTTTGAATATACAGTACTGTGCAAAGAGAACTATTAAAACTATAACCAAGATTATATATAAACAAACACAATGCAGTGCAAAAGAAATTAGTGCATTAATATAAACCTTTGATATGCCACTACTGCTAGAGCTGCTAGTAAATAAATGATTTTAGATGTTTTGATCAATCAAAAACTCAAGCACAGCTCCATTGTTTGGTTTTAAATAGCATATTGTTTTGATTCAACCTGTCATCTTCCTACTTTTCATCATCAGCCTGAAAAAATACTAAGCCCATTTTACTCTGCTTTATTTGGGAGAAAATTTATAATTTCTTTGTAAAATGTTTATCTTAAAAGGCTTTAAATGAGCAAAATTATTCATCATAAAACATTTTTCATAGCCATATATTGAACATAAATGTGATTTTCATCCCTTTCATCACATTTACTCCATCTCTTATTTATTGGACTCTCGATCATTCCACATTCCAATTTCCATAAATATCCTTTAGATGGGTGAGTTGCACTCCTATAAAATAAAAAATTAATGACCTTCATTGCTAATGAACAGAACAGTATGGTTAATAAAATAAAGGCAGGAGAAAGTCAGGGTGGTGGTGTCAGGCTGTGCTTGGCCTTTCTCTGTGGTTATGTTCTGGTTTGGTTTTGTTTATGTTAAATTTGTGTACTTTCTTATTACATAACAGGCACTGGATTAAATGTCTTGCTGAATTTAAGTCTTTAATAATGCATTCTCTAAACTCAGCCATTAGGGAGGCACAAGCCAGTGCACTCTTAGTGCCGGTCCCAAGCCCGGATAAATGGGGCGGGTTGCATTAGGAAGGGCAACCAGCGTAAAACGTGCCGAATTAAATATGCGGATTACGAATCAGAAATTCATACCGGATCGGTCGAGGCCCGGGTTACCAAAAACCACTAAAGATATTGTTAGCCAACAGGATACGGGTAGAAATTGGGCTACTGTTGGTTAAAGGAGGAGAAGGAGAGGAGGAAGACGTTTACAGAGACAGCAGGAAAAGGAGAAGTGTAGGAGAGTGGAGGTTTGGGTTGGAACTTTAAATGTTGGTACTATGACTGGTAAAAGGAGAGAGTCAGCTGATATGATGGAGAGGAGAAAGGTGGACATGTGTGTTCAGGAAACCAAGTGAAAAGGGAGTAGGGCCAGAGACATTGGAGGTGGGTTTAAACTGTTCTATCATAGTGTGGATGGAAAGAGAAATGGTGTAGGGGTGATCCTGTAGGAAGAGTACTGTAAGAGTGTAGTGGAGGTGAATAGAGTTTCTGATAGAATAATTAACGTGATGAAGCTGGAAGTTGAAGGGATGATGATAAATGTCATCAGTGCTTATGCTCCACAAATGGGTTGTGAGATGGAGGAGAAGGAAAGATTCTGGAGTGAATTAGATGAAGTGGAGAGTGTACCTAGGAATGAACGATTGGTGATTGGAGCAGATTTCAATGGGCATGTTGGTAAAGGGAACAGAGGTGATGAGGAAGTGATGGGTAGGTATGGCCTTAAGGAGAGGAATGTGGAAGGACAGATGGTGTTAGATTTTGCTAAAAGGATGAAAATTGCGGTGGTGAATATTAATTTTAAGGTTCATAGGGTGACATAAGAGTGGAGGAAGGTGCACACAGATGGACTATGTTTTATGTAGGAGATGCAACCTGAAGTAGATTGGAGACTGTAAGGAGTTGGCAGGGGACAGTGTAGCTAGACAGCATCGGATGGTGGTCTGTAGGATGGCTTTGGAGGTGAAGAAATCCTAAATTTCCTAAATACCTGAGAGTACTCTTGCCATCCTGCCTGTGTCTGTGCCTAAACCCTGATATCTAATCCCTGACTGATTCCTGTTCTGCTCTGCCTCCCTGTTTACCTAGTTTGGACTTTGGTTTGATTCAGGATTTGGTTTTTGCTCTGCCCTACATTGCCCTGTTTGTTTGTGTTAAGACCCTGGACTGTTTTTTTGGACTGTGTTTTTGCCTTTGCCGCCATTGCTCTGTCTGCCTGCTCTCAAATTTTTTTGGACTGTTTGACCTGTGTTTTTCCCCTGCCTGTTTCTTAATTAAAAACTGTTTTCCTCTTACCCCTGTGGCATCCTGCATTTGGGTCCTTCCAGTCGCTCATTGACAGATAGATAAGAAAAGTAGTCAGGAATACAAGGAGATGCAGCAGCAGGTGAAGAGGGATGTGGCAAAAGCAAAGAAAAAGGCATATGAGCTGTATGAGAAGTGGCTGATATTGTGATTTGTGGTGAGAGTAGGTAGCAGGTTGAGAAGAGTCTGGTGAGGAGGAGGTACATGGTGGAGAGAAGGGGAATGAAGGAATAAGACAGAGTACATCTCTGTGAATGAGAGAGAGGGCAGTGGAGTGGTGAGGTTGCAGGGAGAAGAGGTGGTGAAGGTGGAGGAGTTTAGGTACCTGGGGTCAACAGTGCAAAGTAATGGAAAGTGTGTTAGAGAAGTGAAGAAAAGAGTGCAGGCAGGGTGGAGTGGGTGGAGAAGAGTGACAGGAGTGATTTGTGATAGAAGAGTATCTGCAAGAGTGAAAGGGAAAGTTTATAGGACTGTGGTGAGACCTGCGATGTTGTATGGTTTAGAGACAGTGGCATTGAGTAAAAGACAGGAGGCAGAGCTGGAGGTAGCAGAGCTGAAGATGTTGAGGTTTTTGTTGAAGTGATGAGGATGGACAAGATTAGAAATTAGTTTATTAGAGAGACAACGCATGTCAGACATTTTGGAGACAAGGTGAAAGAGGCCTGATTGAGATGGTTTGGACATGTGAAGATGAGGGACATGGGCTATAACAGTAGCAGGATGTTGAGGATGTAGCTGCCATAAAGGAGGAAAAGAGGAAGGCAAAAGAGGAGGTTTATGGTTGTGGTGATGAAAGACATGCAGGTAGTTGGTTTGAAAGAGGCAGATGTAGAGGACAGAGTAGTATGGAGACGGATGATCTGCTGTGGTGACCCCTAAAGGAAGCAGCCATAAGAAGAAGAAGATAATGCATTCTATAAAGTTGGCTGCTCTGGTCATAATTCCCAAACAAACATTATAAACAAGTTATTAAATCATTCTGCTTCTATGAGCCATAAATCTGTGTGAGACAATAATAAGTCTTTAAATATATATATTTTCTTTGTCCTCTTTTTCATGACTCAGAGTTATAGTGCTTAATTACCCCAATGGCTTGATATTTATCATGGCAAATATAATAGTGTATGTAATTCAATTAAAATTAAATCAATATTAAAAGATATCTATAATGTTTTATGAAATATAATCTTTTTAAACTTTCATATTTATGGTCATAATATTAGTGCTTATGTTCTAAAAAAAATATAAAAAAAAATAAAAAAAAATAAAAACATATATTGGCTACTCTATCGCAGTATTCCTAAATATTATATATTATAATCTTGGAAATGTACTTCACACTATGGCTCTGCAGATAGAATTGTCAGAGCTCATATTTTCTTTGGTGGAACTTTGCATCTGTGAATGTGTAGGTTTCAAGTTAGTTTATCAACATGTTGAGATCAGTTTTTTGACTGACATGGATGTGTTTCTTTGCTTCATCCTGCATGTGAGTCAGCTAGCTATAATAGAGCATTGTGTGGAGCACTGTGTAGAGCAGTAAGTAGGCCACCATTATTCCATATAGGAATCAACCATTCCCTCCTTTTTCTTCACCAAACCTCAGATGCTGTACATATACACACATCTTTAGTGAGTACAGCACCATGGAATAAGGACCTAATAACATATTTACATTGCATTTCCATTTCAGTCTCTGTATTTAAGGACTTGTTCAATGTCCACACTCAGACTTAGATGAGATTTTTAAAAACTGTAGTACAAGATTCGTCCAACAATTATCAGACAGTTTATCAGCAGTATAGTTAAGCAAAAAGGCCTTTTACATCTAAATGTTTTTACACTAAAATAAACTAATATAATATGCATGCAATTCCTAGCTTCTTAGAGATATCTAATTCTAAAATATCTCATTTAAACCAATGTCAATGTTGATTAAAAGCACTGGTTGTATACATAACATTATATAGCTTCAGATTACAGCATAATGAGACAAATAATAAAAATTAAAAGGAATGAAGTGCAGCATAAAAATGGATCCAAAAAGAGAGGACCTGTTCCACAGTTTAGGATAAACCACAGATAAGGTTTGAGTGTGGCAGTGGATGTTAAAATATTTTTTCAGGGGAAATCAATGTCAATCCAAAGTCATTAGCAGTCATCAGACACACACACACACACACACACACACACACACACACACACACACACAC
>JAAIIK010000080.1:1361383-1406376 GCA_014706435.1 Silurus glanis
GTGTGTGTGTGTGTGTGTGTGTGTGTGTGTGTGTGTGTGCATAAAAGTCAAGCACATTTCATGCCTTCTCTTAAACACCCACTTCAGCACATGGCAGGTTTGAAAATTAGCAAGTAGTTAGAAGCAGTCAAAACAGGATAAAACTCTAAAAACTGTTCTTCCTTCTTTTTCTTGATTTTGTTGTAAAATCTTTAAAAGGTTAATCAGCATGCAATAGTATAATCACAATCACAATATTTTTTTTCCTTTCTAATACAGGTTGTATCAAAAACTTTAAGTTTAAAATACAGAATGCAGTTTGAAATCATATGTATCAAGAGTCAAGTCAAGAAGCTTTTGTCATTTCTACCATATATAGCTGACGCAGTACACAGTAAAAATGAGACAACGTTCCTCCAGAACCCTGGTGCTACATTAAACAACATAGAGCTACAACACACAACATAAAGTACATAACAGATCACAGAGCAAGAACTAAGTGTCCTTGTCATATAAAGTGCATCGTGTGCAACCGACTGCAAACAGTGCAGATAAAAAATGTGCAGACAGACAACACAAGACAGTGTGGGACAGATACACAAAACACAAAATAGCACCACCTAGTAACCTATTGTATACTCTGATTACACAATAATGTGCAAAAGAGGACTATAAACAAGAATATTTGTAAACAAACACAATTCAGTGCAAAAACAGCATGTAAACAGTATAATGTGAATAAATATAATATAAATATAATATGGGTGGTGGAATAGATTGAGATGAGTATTGAGTGTGTTTGTGTGTGAGTTTCAGTTTCAGTTAAGGTCTGTGTGTTGAGGAGCCTGATGCATACTTTGCAACAAAACTTGCATAGTCTGTTTGTGAGGCCCGAATGCTTTGGAACCTCTTTCCTGATGGCAGGAATGTGAAGAGTCTGTGTGAGGGGTGTGTGGAGTCATCCACAATGCTGTTGGCTTTGCGGATGCAGCGTGTGGTGTAAATATTTGTGATTGAGGGGAGAGATACTCCGATAATCTTCTCCGCTGCCCTCACCAGGCAGTGCTGCAGCTGCTCACGATGCTCTCGGTGGTCCCTCCATATGTCTATCAATATCAGTTGAGCAGAACCATATACTATATTTATAGCCTTTTCTAGACCATTCTAGGGACTAAACATAAATGGATAGCCAATAACACACACACACACACACACACATATATATATATATATATATATATATATATATATATATATATATATATATATATATATATATATATATATATAATATATATATGTTGCAATTTTGAATTGTTCTTGGTTTCATCCTGATCTCTTGAACGATTCATCCTCCTCTCCTCTTTTGTCTTTCAGCCAGAAAGCAGAAATCAATACTTTCCCGCTGTCTTTAAGGATGTATCAATTATTTCATTGTTCTCAACGGAACTGAAGAGGTTTCCGGAGCAAGGATACACAAGTGGTGCTTCTTACAAAGCCTGTGATAGCCTCTGGACCCGTCTAGACTTTCATAAAAAATAGGTACGACAATGAGCAACTAAAATACATTAATGATATATAAATATATGAACAACAATGTGTTCAAAAGTTTAACAATTGGACAGATCTTGAGGGGGAAAAAAAAGTGTTTTATTTTTTAGTTTTCAGCGTAATTTCAGTATGTCATATCCACAGGAAGTGCAGCATTTTATTCAGTCATACATTTAACCATTAAGCATTTTAAACCTGTTTAAGGTCAAAATGGATCCACAGACACCAAAGAACACTGGGTGAAAATCAGGATTATGCACTGGATGGGATGGCAGTCTATCTAACATTCAAAAATAAACAAAACACATTTTGCCCTGCTATATTTCAGAGCGCATAATTCCACAGAGCACTCGTTGAGGAGGGTGCTCCTGCTCCTCGTGGTTTTAGCCCTGCATTCTCCTTCATCACCTGCTGGGTCCAGCATTCTCTCGCAACATTCGGAAACAGGGTTTTCTGCGGTTTCTTCCCTTTGCGTTGAGAGTGCCCAGTTCAGCCTCTTCCCCTGAGGAGGGGGAGGTGATGGATGTCCACGAGCCCTCAGACACATGGCTTTAGCCAGTCCTCTTTGGGGAGCTATTGGAGGTGTTGCCAAACTGGACATCGAGTGGCCGGCTGATCAGCAGCATGCTCGCTTATCCAGTAATCTTGTGGAACCCTTTCTGCAACCCGCATCACTACCCCGATGCCGGGGTCTGCTTTTTTTCCCGAGGTGTCCAGGTCCTGGGCTAGGCCTTATTTGGCCTTCGATCGTTAGTTCAAAGGTCTACCTATATTTTTACAGTATTGTTCAAAATAATAGCAGTACAATGTGACTAACCAGAATAATCCAGGTTTTTAGTATATTTTTTATTGCTACGTGGCAAACAAGTTACCAGTAGGTGCAGTAGATTCTCAGAAAACAAACAAGACCCAGCATTCATGATATGCACGCTCTTAAGGCTGTGCAATTGAGCAATTAGTTGAAAGGGGTGTGTTCAAAAAAATAGCAGTGTATGCCGTTGACTGTACAAACTCAAAACTATTTTGTACAAACATTTTTATTTCTAGGATTTAGCAATCCTGTGAATCACTAAACTAATATTTAGTTGTATGACCACAGTTTTTTAAAACTGCTTCACATCTGTGTGGCATGGAGTCAACCAACTTGTGGCACCTCTCAGCTGTTATTCCACTCCATGATTCTTTAACAACATTCCACAATTCATTTACATTTCTTGGTTTTGCTTCAGAAACAGCATTTTTGATATCACCCCACAAGTTCTCGATTGGATTAAGGTCCGGGGATTGGGCTGGCCACTCCATAACATTAATTTTGTTGGTTTGGAACCAAGACTTTGCTCGTTTACTAGTGTGTTTGGGGTCATTGTCTTGTTGAAACAACCATTTCAAGGGCATGTCCTCTTCAGCATAAGGCAACATGACCTCTTCAAGTATTTTGACATATGCAAACTGATCCATGATCCCTGGTATGCGATAAATAGGCCCAACACCATAGTAGAAGAAACATGCCCATATCATGATGCTTGCACCACCATGCTTCACTGTCTTCACTGTGTAGTGTGGCTTGAATTCAGAGTTTGGGGGTCGTCTCACAAACTGTCTGTGGCCCTTGGACCCAAAAAGAACAATTTTACTCTCTTCAGTCCACAAAATGTTCCTCCATTTCTCTTTAGGCCAGTTGATGTGTTCTTTGGCAAATTGTAACCTCTTCTGCACATGCCTTTTTTTTAACAGAGGGACTTTGCGGGGGATTCTTGAAAATAGATTAGCTTCACACAGACGTCTTCTAACTGTCACAGTACTTACAGGTAACTCCAGACTGTCTTTGATCATCCTGGAGCTGATCATTGGCTGAGCCTTTGCCATTCTGGTGATTCTTCGATCCATTTTGATGGTTGTCTTCCGTTTTCTTCCACGTCGCTCTGGTTTTGCTCTCCATTTTAAGGCATTGGAGATCATTTTAGCTGAACAGCCTATAATTTTTTGCACCTCTTTATAGGTTTTCCCCTCTCCAATCAACTTTTTAATCAAAGTACGCTGTTCTTCTGAACAATGTCTTGAACGACCCATTTTCCTCAGGCTTTCAAATGCATGTTCAACAAGTGCTGGCTTCATCCTTAAATAGGGGCCACCTGATTCACACCTGTTTTTTCACAAAATTGATGACCTCAGTGATTGAATGCCACACTGCTATTTTTTTGAACACACCCCTTTCAACTAATTGCCCAATTGCACAGCCTTACGAGCGTGCATATCATGAATGATGGGTCTTGTTTGTTTTCTGAGAATCTACTGCACCTACTGGTAACTTGTTTGTCACGTAGCAATAAAAAATATACTAAAAACCTGGATTTAGTTTGGGACTTTCAGGCCCTCCCTGTGGCCAATTCTTTTTTGGAATTAACTCCAGGCATGGCTTGTGTCTTCCTCTACCCTAAATGAGGGTATGTTCCCAAGGTACCCTCGGTTGTCCCACAACCTGTTATGCTCCCGGCATTCTTCCTTTCACGTTCCAGGCCCCAGGTTAGGAAAAGCTTAACGATGGGTTACTTAACGCAACTTTGATAACAGAGTGAGGTGTTTCACTATAGGAAGCTCCTATGACACAACGTCTTTCTTTACAGTCAGGTCAACCCGAGATCAGGCTCCGCTCCACCTTTACTACTCAGGTCGACCCCTTATCATTCGAGCTCTCTCAGCACATCCAGTTTCCTCCTGGTTTTTGCTAAACTGTTCATCGTGCGGGCCGTCATTGACTCCGAACGCGAGACCAGTCATACAGGATTGTGTTGAGCGACATTGTGAAACTCAGTATAGTGTCCATGTCAAGGCGCTCTATTCCTATTCCCCCTTACAGTATCATTGTAGCGAGATTTCTTCCCATTCCAGTGCAAGGAGGAAAGTGCTGGTGAAACACCTCACTCTGTTATCAAAGAACCCGGGATTATGTTAAGTTACCCATCATTCTTTTTCTAACTTCGCTCTGTGTTTCACTATGGGAGATATAGACCACTCCTGGATTGCATGTGATCCCGCTATACCAAATTTCATTGGCTCTGACCTTCTGGCTCCTAGCACTGCATGTTCTATGGATGACTCAGACACATTCAGTCTATAAAATCACACAAAGGTGTGTGGCGTAGCCCAACCAGCTGCCGCACAAATTTCCTGAACAGAAACTCCCTTTAAGTAGGGCCCATGATGTCACCATCCCCTTAGTAGAGTGTGCCCTTAGACCCTCAGGTGCCTAAGAACCTCTGCATTCATATGCTAGCGATATAGCCTCAACAATCCAGTGGGACAGCCGCTGTCTTGACAACGGCTTTCCCTTGTGAGGAGCAGCCCAAGACACAAACAGCTGGTCATTCTTCCTGAAGCCTGCTGTTCTCTTGACATATGTATGGAAAGCCCACACCGGGCACTAGGAATTCAACCATTCCTCCTCCGAGAAGAGAATGGAGGAGGGTGGAAAGCCGAAAGCTCTGCAGTGGGACATCTATAGGAAGAATCCATTACTTTAGGTACAAATGCCGTGTTGGGGTGAAAGAAAACTTTTGAGAGCCCTGTGGCAAACTGTGAACAGGATGGACTGACAGACAGGGCTTGCAGCTCGCTTACACGCTTAGTTGTCACCAGAGCCACAAGCAGCGCCATCTTAATAGAGGGAAATTTCAACCCTATGCTATGAGAAAGGGCCTCCAAGACCATAGACAGATCCCACAATGGAACCATCTGCCTAGACACCGGCCTCTTACAGCGTGCGCCTTTCATAAAACGACTTATTAAAGGGTGCCAACCTGCAGGTTCGTTGCCAAACCCGACATGACATGCAGAAGTAGCTGCTAAATATACTTTCAAAGTAGAGAAAGCTTTCCCTTTGTCCAGCAAATCTTGGAGAAAACATAATATGTCTCCCACTGAACACTGGAAAGAGACAATGTGACTATGGCCACACCACTCTTCAAAGACTCGCCATTTATTGCTATAAAGTGTGCGAGTAGATGAGGCTCTGGGGGTCGGGGGTTTCCCCATTGGCTGAGATGTCTCTGGGGACACAACTGCAGACGCGCAACCCATCGCTGAAAATCTCTCATCATGAGAAGTCCCAAATGTACTACAGAAAACTGAGGCCATTAAACCCAGCATCCGTAAGCACACTCTGAATGGGACAATAGTCCCCTTCTGAAAACGTGAGAGACAATGTATGAGAGATGCAATTCTCCTCTCTGTCAGCGTGACTCGATAGGAGAGGGACTCTATACTGAGCCCTAGATATTCCACGCAATGCGCAGGCATCAAGCAGCTCTTTTCCCTGTTTATTCTGAATCCCAAGTTGTAGAGATGTGTGACCATGCTCTTCGCATCTCTGATCGCTCGCGCTCCCAATGAGGAGCAGATCAGATAATTGTCTATATAAGACAAAATTTGTATCCTGTTGTTCCTTAAAGGTAAAACAGCCGCTTCCACACATTTGCTAAAAGTTTTCGGAGTTAGAGACAGTCCGAACGGAATATTTTGAAACTCATAGGCAGTGCCTCTGTGTGCAAACCTCAGATATTTTCTGTGAGATGGGTAAACATCTATGTGAAAATACGTTATGTATAATATGTTTGTGTGTCAAGGTGCGCAAAAAGAGGTCCCCTGTATACTTTTGTTCCTCATTGATCACGCGTTGATGACGTCACGACCGTCACCACGCTGGGTTCCGCTGTCAGCTGGTTTCGGTGTCAGCTTGCGAGGTAAACATAGGTTGAAAGCTTTGTCCTCTTGTTTTCTGAGACTGCTGGTTTCTCTCATTTTCTCCAGAGCTGGACAAAACACACCCTTAGCGGAGTCGTAAGCAGTGTCCATCACCTCCACTTTCTGAGTGTCGCCCAAGTCTGACAGGTTCAGCCATAACGCTCTCGCACCTGACACAGCTAAGCCCATCATGCGGCCGCAGCCCTGAACCGTGCCTCATGAAGAGCGCAGAATAAGGTCATTCACCACACAAATCTCGTCCCAGAGTGCCGGGCAAGCTGTCAGTCAGTCTGTCAGTCAGTCTGCGAACAAGCAGACGCTCAGCAGATGGATGGATGTGGATCCTTTTGTGGTCAGAGCTCACTCGACTCGACTCGACTCGAGTGAGTCAGGCTCTAAGGATTTATCCTCTGTAGTTTTCCTCAAAGACATTTGTAACACTGCGGGCTGGTCCACCCCCTGATTTTTGTCAGGTTTTATAGCCTTGACCTTGGTGCCACTCGTAGCCCCTCTGTCCTTCAACCTAGCAATCCCCATCTACACTAGGAAGGGATTGGTCAGCCTGCCGTTATTGGACTCTCGTTCCCAAAGCTTTGTTGACGCAGCTTGAGTTCCTGAAGGGTAACGTCTCCAGGTTAAGTATGTAACCATGACAACCTAAATCTAGTCACATAGCAGGATTTATAAATAATCATTCATTCATCTTCTCCCGCTTATTCCGTAATTCGGGTCACGGGGGCAGCAGTCTAAGCAGATTCCCTAGACACTTCTCCGTGTCCAGGGATCGGGCTGTCAAGGCCCCCGCCTTCGACTGCTGCCCGATCCTCTCAGCACCGGTCCCTTACGGTCCCTCCTGCAGGTGGTGAGCCCACGGGAAGGCGGCCCCACGTCGCTCCGACGTCACGGTCCTTGATTTATTTCTCGTAAGGGTCCCCTGGAGCATAGAGGGTTAAGGGCCTTGCTCAAGGGCCCAAGAGTGGCAGCTTGGCGATACCGGGGCTTGAACCCCAGACCCTCCGATCGATAACCCAGCGCCTTAACCGCTGGAGCCACCACTCCCCCTATAAATAATCGTTTTTTTTTTTTTTTTTCTTCCCCAAAACTGACTGACTAAATCCATCAGGGGTCTTGTATATTAGCCATGCATCCACTTATTTGTGTGTGTGTGTGTGTGTGTGTGTGTGTGTTGGTGCATACGATTTTTTAATACTCAAGAAATGTGACATTTATTATTTTCCCCTCATTTTGAAAAAAATATAAACAGAACTATGAAAAGAATATTATAATTAATTTAGCATTAATTCACATCATGCTGCAGTGCAATAGAATTCCAAACAGCCCAGTGACAAGGACAACAATAATAATGGATTTTTCTAAATGTAATTGGGGCGATAGTATGCAGACATTAAGAAATCAAATATGCTATAAATATGCACACATAAAGACATACTTCATACTTCATTTATAATAATTATACATATTACATTACATATACTGGGCTGTTTCAAAGAAAGTTGTTTACCATATATGATGAATTTGATGAATTTATTTACGTAAACGAGTGTGTCTGCAACAAATTAGTGTACAGCTGTGCATACATATGCGATAATTGCCAGTTTCCTTGTGCATACAGTTGGTTGTGATACCCCAGGGATATTTCAAATTTTTTGTCAGTCTAGATGTAGGACATAGCCACAACACTTTCCTGTGCTGTGGTACCGGACACCAAGAGGTTAACAGCAGATCCTTTATGTTCTGTAAGTTGTGAGGTGGGAGGTGGTTGTGCTATACTCATCTGTGGAATTGGACCAGATACTGATTTTTAACCTTTGCTCCATTAAAGATCCTTAGCTGCCAATAGTTCTGCCACAAGTACACTGGTTGTCTTTCTCTGGAATTTATTTTTCTGCATATTTAGAGATTTTTTTATTTTATTTTATTTTATAAAAAAAAAAGAAAAAAAATCATTAGAAACTGGGTTCCTTAAGAGTTCTTTAAATAATGATTCTTATTTCGAATTTATTTAAAATTTATTGACTCCATACTCACCTCCTCCATCACCATCTGGTACCGTGCAGCCACTGCTAAAGACAAAGGCAGACTGCAACCACTCTGCAGAGAAGGTGATTGACTGCAATCTTCCACCTCTACAGGACCTGTACACTTCCAGGAGCCTGTAGTGGACCTATTGGATTGTGGCAGACCCCTCTCACAGTGGAGAAAGATTTTTTTGTGTAACTCGCCTCTGGAAGGAGACTGCGGTCCATCTGGACCAAAAGCTAACACCACAAAAAATAGCTTCTTTCCATCTAACATTAATGTAAATCTCATACTCTCAACTCATATGCATTACATTAACACAATCAACAAGGACTACTATATCGCAACCCTGCACCTTTGGACTTAATTGGGAAATATTATCATTTGGATTGCCTCACATTTACATACCATGCAGAATTGTATAGTAATGTCTATATCTTTATCATTTTATTTTCCTAGTTTTATATGTTCATATTTTATAGCACACCATTATAAATTTCTTGTACATGCAACTCCCTGATACTTGGAAATAAAGATGATTTTTCTTCTGATTCTGAATTTAGCATCCTTTATAGGTTACTTGTGTAAAGTATATTATTGCAGAATGAAAAACCGCAGTGTCTGTATGTTTCATGATCACATCAACAGTGATTCACATGAAGCGTTTTTGTATCCTAGCAGCACGTGAAAAACCAAAAGCAGGCTTGTGTTAGCAGATGAGAGTGAATAGGCTCATGCAGAAGGAGCTGATGAATAGCTGTTTATATGTATTCAGAGGTCATTTAGCTTTTTTCTAATTACATAGTGGAGCAGCAGAGGGTCAGTGACCTTTCTACTTCTCTTTCTGTGATGAATACTGGGCTTAATTACTTTCCATTTTGTCTGTGTTGCCCAAATTAAGTCTTGATCTGAACAAAATGTACTGTTGTGCTCAATATTTGACAGGGATGGAGAGTGATGGATGTTTTACATGTTGTATCACATTAAACACTGATGTCAGGACGACTCCCAGAAGCATATTGTAGCCTTTTTTCAAGGTTTCAGCACATTCACTTAGTTGTTTCTTCATTGATAAAAAGCAAAGCTTCAACTGACAGACTAAGCTAAAGCTTAGAGCTTAAAGCATTTAGCTCTTAAGCTAAATGAAGATTATTTGATGCTTGAAATATCTGTATGGTTGTTCGTGTTCCTGGAAATGCCCCTTTAATTTTCTCTTTTACTTCCTGTCTTCTACTTTTCCCCAACTAACATAATACACAATGATAAAGCTGGCAACCTTATAAATTTTTTCAGTGCATTCCATTCTTTCTTGTTACTTGGTCATGCTCTGCTTTGAATTCCAACTCAGCAATAAACTGCGAGAAATGTCTTTCCTTCCCTTGCATGTACCTCTATCTTTTCTTCATTTTCTGGATATGAATATTACCAGATTCAATTTGTGTAAAAAATTGTATTATGCTTTGGGATGAATGGAAGTCTATGCTTTCAAATATTTAGCATGAAACAAGATAAAGCTTATTGTACAGTGCATTCAAAAAAAAAATCTATTTTAAATAGTAAACAGGAGGTGTGCATGGATGATTTTTATTCATAAAAACCTCTGATTCAGTAAAATCTTTTATGGTCTCTAATTATATAGGCTCCAAGCTGAATAATCCTCTAGGGTTTTCCATTTTGTATTGTGTTTTGTATTAAATAAATCCTTATTGTTCATTGTTATTCATTTGATCATATTTACATGTTCAAAGCTGTCGCAGCATTCCACTCTTATGTACACCTACTTTGTGTTTCCTGAACAACCTGTGTGTGTTCATGGACTTTTGTGCTTATTCAGCCACAAGGGCATTAATATAGATAGGTACTGATGTAGGGTGATGAGGCCTGGGGTGCAGTCAGCATTTCAATTCATCCAAAAGGTGTTAAGTAGGGTTGAGGTCAGAGCCCTATAGCAGGCCACTCAAGATCTTCCACTCCAACCAATGTAAACCATATCTTCATTGTGCTCGCTTTGCGCTCAGAGGCACAGTTGTATTAAAACAGGTTTGGATCTTATATAAAACAAAGCATCTACAGATATTATACACTTCAGTAACAGATACATATACTTTCTGTACCCAAAACTGATACAAACACACATTCGCATCAGAGGCATTTTCATTGTAAGCAATCCACCTACCACCATCTTGCTTGTTGCACTCTGGTCGGAGTGTACACCCACTGTAAGACAAGAGTACATTCAATAATCTGTTATTCCTCTCTACTGAGCTGTATCATATGCACTCACGCTGGCTGATGTGACGGTAGTGTCTAATCGTGACACACTTCTCCTGCTGTGGCTCATCTCACCTTACAAGTTTACCTGATCCTGACACACTTCTCCTGCTGTGGCTCATCTCACCCTACTGGTTTACCTGATCTTGGCACTCTTATTTGTGTGATTCACTGTCTGCTGCTGTGGATGGTCCCACCTGTGAATTCACCGTTGCTTCAGTGAATAATTTTACTAGATATGGTAGATTTTTAACAAAGAACTACTGTTTATAATTTAATTCATTGCACTGGAGGAATTTCTGTGTTTAAAAAAAGAACAGCCAGGTTCTTAAGCCTGGTATTATGTATGTCAGGGTATGTTACTATCAACAGCATTCAGTTGTTTAATTTATGGATTTCCCTATTCAGCATTAGACTGGAATAATATTTCATTGTTTTGTGTTGTCAGTACAAGATGAAAGAGCATGAAATAGATTGTAGCTATACTAATTAAAATTTTATTTTTAAAAAGGCTGATTATTATAAATTTTTTTGTAAACCAGTTAGACACACAACAATTGCCATATCAAGTAATTTGTTGTAATACTGACTGTGTCTATGCATTCACATGGCTGTAAATTTTGGCACAATAAATTAGATGAAAAAAAGATGAGCATGAGTGCAGAAGGTAAAAAAAGGACTTAACACAACATGGTGTATGTGTGTGTATATATATATATATATATATATATATATATATATATATATCAACGGAAATCCAGTGGAAGAATTAAACAATCAGTAATAATACTCCAAAGACAGACATTAGAGCTTATCAGAGCAGAGATGTAATAGCCAGTCAGAATGAATTAGGGACATGGATTTGCCATTGTCCCTTAAAGTAGTGATCAGTATTAACATTTGCTCAGAGAATCTATAATAACCTTAGACAGAATGGTCTCCAGTAGACATTTTAGGCTTGACATTATTTCTATCCTGTCTAATCAAACTTCCTGATCCTGACACAAAATGTGATGAGACGGCTCAGGTCTATTCAACTATGGCATTAAGTGTCCTGTAGTGTCCACTAATAGCGCAGTGTGGATGTGGGACTTCAAATTCAAATTCAAATTCCAGCATCACCAAGCTCCCACTTCTGGGCCCTTGAGCAAGGCCCTTAATCCCTCAACTGCTGAGATGTATACATCAGACAATTGCAAGTTGGTCTGGATAAGGGTATCTGCTAAAAATGAATGTTTCTTGCCTTTTTAGTCTGGTTCCTTTAAAAGTTATTTTTTCTTTGGGAGATTGGGAGAGTAATAACTCCTATGAGATGTTAATTATTGTTCTAGTTCTACATCTAGATTTTTTTGTAAATCTGCTTTATGACAAACACTATTGTTAAGTGCTAACTACATTTTTACCAGGTTGATGTACTTTATTAACCCCAACTGGACTTCTGCATCTCTACATGCTTGTTAAAAATTCAGTCAGGTGTCTCCAAATTATGTTTTTTAATTCACTGTAATGAGGCTTGAATCCTAAAGAGACACTTTAGATGTATTAAATAATGATCAGACTATTAAGATTTTGGAGGATAACTGGAACCCTTGACCAAGAATAGATTTTCAGAGGTGCCAAATGTTTGGCAAACAACTATCCAGGTCTATACCACTACCTATATTAGGATACCCCTACTGTATGTAATTCAGTGGCGGGCCGTGCATTTGGTACCTGGGCCTTCAGTAGGGACTTACCCGACCTAATCCACCTATTAGTACCACCACTATCACGTCTCAATTATAGAAACCATCAATACTATGCAAAAATGCAATATACCAATGCATTAGAGAGAGAGAGGCATTTCGCATATGGAATGTGAATACCATTTTACTAAAGCAAGAAACCCAGTTAAGACAACTCAAAACCTCTACACTACAACCGCAACTGTGCCACATACATCATCTGGAGCAGTATATACAGTATATATCAGCCTAGCACTACCATTTTTGTTCTAGTTTTGTTCTTAACAATTCCTTGTTTGTTTTTTGTGGTTTTCCAGAAAAAAAGAAAAAAGAGATAAAGCATTTGCACACACTTTTGTTTTCTTATTCAATTACTGCACTTCCACAATATCCATGGGATTTACCTAAACCCCAAATTCTGCAAAGGACAGTAATTGAATTTTTCTTTTTCCCCAGGACAAAGATTAAAAGCTTTGGAGTTGAGCTGTGGGCCTTCTGGGGACCTTGAAACACTCATCAGATGTCTGTCCTGCTCTACAGAGGGTATTTTTATCCTACTGTGGCCACCTATGTCACAGTACACCCAATACCTTTGCTGGGTTTCCTGCTAATATGTTTGAAAGTATTGAATGCTGGGTGAGCTCCAAAGATGTAGTTGAGGCTTCTTAATATATTTTTAGCTTTATCTATTAAAACAAGCTGTCAGCAGGAGTTCCTGCTTCTGGCAGTTCTTCACTGTTTGCATTTGGAACTTTGCTGGCAATTTTGGTCATAATTTGGTAAATCAATATGCTTTTATTCAACTGTAACCCTATTTTTACCCCAAAATTCAGCCAGGTATTTTTTTTTACACTTAACTAAGAAACCTGGATTCCTGTCAGTTGAATGGTGAACTGGCCGGTAGTATTCTACTATTTACATCAGTCTCTTATTACAATAATGAAGTAACTTTTCAAAATATCAGATATCCTTAAATCACAATATTTCTTAGTGATAACTTCCTAAGTAGCAGTGACTCTGGCAAGTAAATGAACTATCCCAATGAATAAAACAACAAAATTCAAATGTAAATTAGTAAATTAACAACCCATAATTATTTTCCTTCTTTGGTTATTCTTGTTACATCCCTGCATTTATGCTTTAAATTATGTTTACCACATCATATGAGATTACATTTCACCCTTAAGTAAAATTAAACACCTTAAAACATATAAAGCAATACAAAGAACAATATAACAAGAACCCAATTACACAATATGCATAGTATTTTACAGTCTATCAGAACTTTTTCAGTTCTGTATGCAGTTTATATGAACCAACAACTCAGTCACATACACTAGTGTTTTTCGTTGGGGCCCAGTTGGTGCCAAGAGTTAATGACAAATCCTCTTAAGCACAAACTTGGAAAATAGATTCACTTACATCCATCCGAGAAAAAACAAGATGAAACGCGAACAGCGTCAACTCGCGGTTATCAGAAGTAGGATGATAAATACTAGTCATGGTCTTTGAAGGGTGACTCCTCAAGATCAGTGAACATAGGTATCCATGGCCAAATTTCTTGTCTTTCTGTCAGTGGTTAATGGAAAGAGTATTGTATAAATGGCTCAATGTAAAAAATGTAATGTAGTCGTGTAAGGTATTTGAGCAAATGTATTTCGTTACTGTACTTAAGTAATTTTACTTTTCAGTTTAACTGAGTATCACAGATACAAGCAACTTTTACTGTCTACTCAATTACATTTATGATTCAATATATGTACTTTGTGCTCAACTATATTTTAATTTACAATGACCATTGCCAATTACAGGTTGCATGGCAGCTTTACACCTATGTAATGTCAAACATAATAATTCTATGATTAATCAAAATACTTGAAATTAAAGCTTTATATCACCATACTGTAATGTGAAACTGTTGATGGTTGTAATTATCATATATGTGATGTATTTGTAGATTCACAAATTACTACCCACTTTATTATAGCTCATCTTAGTTCAACACTATACAGTATATTGTTGCATATTTTATTTAAATAAACGTTGTAACGCTGCTCAGCTATTGAGCTTGGTTGTATGAGGATATAGCCTTGAACTGCTTCTGAATTAGCAGGCAATTTGTCAGTAGCAGTGTTAAATAAAAGCTATGAGAGTTAATGAAATTATAATGTATGTGGGTGCTGTAAATTTCACATTTCAGAGATATATAAAACCAAAAATGCGTTTACTGTTCAATTATAGTAAAGTAAGTCATGCCTTATATATGTAATATAACATCATGAACGTATTCATAATACCTGTGGCCTTCATAGAATGTAGTACCCATGGTCCTTAAGCTTCTAGTTTTCTGCAGTATATCAAAAGGGTTTATTTCTATTCTGTTTTTGAGTCAATAAACTGCAATAAAGTGTTTATCGATTCTGCCACACCACCTTCAGCAGTTGGTTGAAGTTCATGGGCAAAAATTTACGTTGTTGGTATTTATTTTCAGCTATATAAGGCAATGTTGCAATCTTATTGAATTATGGAGCATCATATGTAGTGTTTAATAACAAAAAAAGTAAAGATTTTCCTAAAATAACTGATGAGAGCAGTAGGAAGATAAAGATAACATGCAAATTGGATGTCATTTTTACCCCTCCAGGTTGCTGGGCTTTATTTGTAGTCTAAATCTGTCCATCAGCACTCAGCATCCCAAATCTCTGTGGAATAACCACAGCTGTTGGAATATTTAACTTGGTTTTTGTGTCTGTTTGACTCAGTGCACTTGGTTTCCTGCTGTAAGCAATCTGTTCAACGGGGAACATAAAGCCACCTCCAAAATCAATAGATGCTCAAAGTGATCTGTGGTCTAATTTTTTCCTCCCCCTCCCCTCTAGGAAGTTTGCTCTTCATAAGACTTGAATGCCTAATGATTTGCCTTTATAGTTTTTCAAATGCAGGCAAAGCATGTCTGTCTGTGAGGAATAACACCTGTCATCTTCGGGATGAATAGTGCAGTCTAATTGGCCTACTGCTGTTCATTGTATAGGCGGCTTGATGGTGCAGTGGAATGGCAAGTGTTCTAATGGTCTTTGGTGTATGAAAAAGCCAAAGTGTTCAGTTGATCAATCGGTACTTTGGAGATAGGAACTGAGTTGGAGACCACTTTCATTATTTCAGACAATGGTGCAAGAATTGACACTTTTGCATAATCTGTGTAATACAAACCTTTGTTATGAGCAGTTGAGTATGGCTGGAAATATTTCAGCAAATGTCCTCCTTTATAAGCTCAAGTACTGTTTGCAACTTACATTTAAGTACGACAGAATGTGAATACTTATATATTTAATACATGTTTGTTTGACCAACAAAGTATTAATATGACATTTTTTTTCCCCCCTTTGGTAATCTTATTGATTCTCATGAGCATTACATGTAAAACAATACAAAAATGCAAACACGGAATATTTGCTAAAAAGCTCAAGACCTATGCAACTTAAAGTTAACTAAAATACTGTAAGATTACCATATTAAGATATGTAATTATCATATTTCTATTAATAAATGAGTAAGATTTTAACACCCAGGCTTTTGTACTTAAGGTTTTTAAGTACAGCTTCTCTGTATTTATTTATTTTTTCTTCAGTTGTTTAAAAAAATCAAAATCAAAATCTCATAATTAGTATATTTTTCCCCAAACAGATCTTCTTTGTTGCTTAGAAACAAAATCTCTTTTCTCAGAAGGCAAAATGTTTCTAATGCAAAGGAAATCATTGTCCTCTATGACCTGCTGTATAGAAACTTACTTTCTTATGTTGGCCATTCACTAAGCAGGTGATGATGATGATGATGATGATGATGATGATGATGTTTTAGTCTTTTAAGACATTTAAATAAGGCAATATTTTGTTCTGAGGTCACTTTAGTAATAACTTAAAATATACACACAGACACGCACAAACAAGTTCCCAGACAATATTGAACATTTAATCATATTCTGAAAGTTCCTTTGACGTGCCAAACAAATCACATCCTGTTCACTCAATGCTACTGGTGGCAAAACCCTAATAAACCTGTACAGGATTCGTGGGCCTCAGCATGCATAACCTATTAAACCTTACTTTGTGCCAACAGCTCATCTAAAAAAATGTTTTATATAAATTATGTAGGATGCATCCATTAATATTTACTTTCAGATAATATTTAATATATTTTTTAGTGAACATGATAAATTGCAATCTATTTAGTTGTTTATTAATTAAACATTTGCTGTTGGTAGCTTGTTTAAAAAGACATTAATAGGAGTTTTAGTGAAATGTGTAAAATAGATGTTTGCATTCCTTTACGTTTGCAAAAGATATAAAAACACCAAAACCGTCTTTTTGCATAAAAAAAGAAAACAAAACTCCGGCAGATGACAGACAAGTTCGCTGTGAAAGCCATGAACTCTCTTACATTCTCATTTCACAATTCCACACATTACCACAATGACTGTAATTTTTGTTGACCATATGGCATACACTCTTGCTGTTACACACAGTGAATATGTTTTAACAGCTGGGTTTACTCTTGAATTATGCCTAGACCTGGAAAAAAAGAAAAGAGAGACTACATTATATCCCAACTGATGCTGTAAAACACAGATAATAGTATTGTACATATGTTCTGCATCCATCACATTAATGTTAAAAATTTATAGATGATTGCATCTTAATTTCCAACATCTAAAATCATTAGTTTTAAATACTCTACATTAAGTATATTGCTGTTGGCTTATTTGTCATTTCTTTTAGAACATAACCCTATAGTTTATTATTATTATTATTATTATTATTATTATTATTATTATTATTATTATTATTTGTTGATATTGATAATAATTATAATAATAATGCCAAGTGAAATACTAATAAAACTAAAATGTAATAAATAAATAAATAAATAAAAATCCTGAAGCAAGAAAACATCTATAGATGATGACCATAGAAGGACAAATGTAAGGCAATCATTGCTGAAAACACTGAGGTTTAAGTACAAATGAGACACAGGTGTGGAAAGTTATGACATGACATGTAACATGCAGGGCTTTGGGTATCCTATTCCATGACACGAATTGCATCGTGTAGAAAATTGGATTCTGAACTCACATTTTGCACTTTCCAAAAACATAAGAGATGAACTGGTTACTCTTAATTGCTCCTATGCTCCTGTTCCACTACAACCCTGTTGAGGATAAAGCAGCTAATGAAATGAAATTAATTAGATGAATTCATTCAGGAGACGGAACCAATAGCAGTGGATAGGACCAGTGGTGTTATTTCTTTATTATGGTTTATGAAACACATCTGTTTCTTAACTTTGCTCAGAGAAGACTAGTTTAAGAAGTACTGTTTGAAAGCATGCTAAACAATGCCATGCCCTGAGTTTTTTTTTATTTATTTATTTATTTATTTTTTTTTATTATTATTTATTTTATTATATATTTATTATTATTTCTGTTTATTGAATGATCTGTCAGCTGAGGTCCAGGATGTTGCATTTTATTCCTGTTTTTGAGTTTTCGAGTTGTCTGGCAACATTTACATTTATGGCATTTGGTAGACGCCAGTATCCAGAGCGACTTACATCTAAGCATGGGAGGGTTAAGGACCTTGCTCAAGGGCCCAGCAGTGGTGGGATTTCCTGGTGGTGGGATTTGAACTTGTGACCAAAATCCAATGCCTTAACCACTGAGTTACCAGCTCCTAACATGGACACATTAGAAATGTAGGGAATATTCTATACATACATTCTATAGAGGTTACACAGAATTGTGTATGGAATAAAAAATATCCAATGATTGGGAGCTCTGTGGGGTGGAAATGCTTTCTTAATGAGAGAGATCTGAGGAGAATGAATTCCCACAGTTTGGAAGTCCAGAGGCATTTAATTGCAATTATTCAGGCAATTACTATTTTTCACACCTTAACAATTAGAGACAAATGGAGCTGAAAGCTGAATTTTGATATTTTATTCATAATGGCTTAAGCGTTATTTTTAAACAAAATACCAATATTTCATAACGATATTTTTCTGATTAGAGATGGATGTTAATACTGCTGGTTAACATTGCTTCTAGTGCATTAAGTAGGGATAGTAAAAAAAAAAAAAGAACTCACTTGGATTTGATAATTGCCACTTGTGAGGTTGTCCCCCGCCATGCTTCAGCTCTAGTGTCTCTGAGGTAATTGAAAGTATTGGAGATTTGAATGTTCAGTGTATAATCTCTTTAAAATCCCTACTGAAGATGTTTCTAATGCAACTCACTCATGTTAGCCGCCATGGAGATTTGCATACCGTAGTTGAACAGAATAAAATGAGGTTCCCTGGTGGTCTAGTGGTTAGGATGCGGCGCTCTCACTGCTACGGCCCGGATTCAGTCCCCGGTCAGGGAACCAACCCCAGCCATTAGGGTTGCACAAGCCAGTGCACTCTCAGTGCCGGTCCCAAGCCTGGATAAGTGGGGGAGGGTTGCGTTAGGAAGGGCATCCAGCGTAAAAACATGTGCCAAATCGAACATGCGGATCATGAATACGGATGATCCGCTGTGGCGACCCCTAATGGAAGAAGCCGAAAGAAAGAAAGTTGAACAGAATAAAATGCATTACTGATTTATTCCACTATTAGAACTAGGTGTTCACTATTCATCGTTTGGCTGCAACATGAAAGCATTTTACTCTTTCTTTCTACATAGCCATTTGACATGGAACCATTCCCAGCATCATCTGAACATATATGGAACATATCCAATAAGATCATACTCAGATGCAGTTTTGATCTATACAGATCACTTTCATTGGATGACAGTGATGTGAAGCTTGCCTGAGGGTGTTTCTGTTCTCTATATCAGATTCCCTTGCACTGCAAACATCTAAAACATCTAGACCCATTTGTAGAACCCAAGATATGACTGAAAATTCTTAACTAGTTTCTCAAGCAACAGAATTCATACTTTAAAAAGCAAAGAATGTTTGTAGCTTAACCTTAAGGATTTTTTTGTAGTCCTCTGAGGCTTAATTTATGTTGCTTTCTCCATGTGTTTGATACTCTGCTGGGATTTTAAAATAGACAGAGTTCATTTAGCTCATGAGTATCGATTCCAAACTTCCATATATATTATCTGCTGTTGTGCTGTATGCCCGAGCAGAGAGGTTCAAATTGTATATTCAGCATGGGTAGTAAATTTATCTGTAGTACTGTTATTTTTCTGGAATTTCTCAAGAGTTCTGTGGATTGTTTGCAGTTTGTTAAAGGGGTACTATGAAACCATTTTTATCCCGTTAAGGGACAATGGCATGAGATGGAAATACACCTTGGATGGAAGTCAGGTGCAATTTAAAATAAGCTAAACCAATTCCTTTCAAGTTACTAGAATACCTGAAAGAAACCCACGCTGGCTCTAGGAGAACATGTGCAGAATATCCTTGTAAAGAGTAACTCTAGCACAGGATCAAATTAGGGACATTGGAGCTCTGAAGCAGCTTTAATGCTCACTGAACCACCATGCCATGTGGATATTTATGTGTAAAACAAAATTACTCTTTTGTTGGTTGGTGCTTGTATTTACAACACCCATCGAATGTTCTAATGTTAATGGGGCAGTGCTAGCACAGAGACAATGGCTTTGTGTGCATTATATGAATTAAAAACATGTAGAGGCAAATAACAACCTGATTTGAAGCTGAGGTTGGTTAAGTTGCCTTTGTGGAGGGCATCCATAGATTATACCATGTATTCCATGGTAATGATTTGAGAGGTCATTGATGTTTGCATTTCAAAATTGGACAGAGGATGAAGATGATTGGTAAATTCTTATAGAGTTTTATATATATTTTTATATATGGAGAGAGAGAGAGAGAGAGAGAGAGAGAGAGAGAGAGAGAGAGGTTGTTAATGCAAAAATTTTGCATGCTAAAATCATACACAGAGAAAAATGTATGTTCCCTTTCAGGAACTCGAGCTGCATCGGAACACTTTGGGAACGCGACTGCGTTGTCCATGCTCTGAGTAATGAGTCTAATCAGTCGAAATTGAAGACAGGCTGTCACCGGCGGGGTGACGTCACGACCAGGGAATATAAAGCGCACCTGGAGAGAAGATTGCTTCAGCTTCTGCTTTGTTCATGAAGCGCTCTGTGTGAAATGTAATGTTTATCTGGTTTGTTTGGTTCTACAGCCAATACTTTGATAAGGCTCCGGTTCAGGGTGCTGACCCTCAAGCAGGTCATGTCTCAGATCAGATCCGGGGATTGGTTTGTCACAGTAGATCTAAAGGATGCGTACTTTCATGTACCCATCCTCCTTTCTCACAGGAAGTTCCTGAGTTTTGCTTTTGGGCTCAAAGCATTCCAATATCGGGTTCTTCCATTCGGCCTTTCCCTGTCACCCCGCACCTTCACGAAGTGTGTCGATGCGGCTCTGGCTCCCCTGAGACAGAGGAGTCAGGAAGATCAGAGAAGGGCACTGTCAAGCAGTTCCAGAGGCTGCTCGGGCTCATGGCAGCAGCGTCCAGTGTCAGTCCACTTAGCCTCCTGTACATGAGACCCCTTTAGTGGTGGCTTAGAGCCTGGGGGTTCCTCGGAAGGGCAATCCCCTCTGCACGATCAAGGACACACAGCGATGCCTAAGTGCCTTAGATGTGTGGAGAGAAGAGTAGGTGATTTACAGGCCCTCTCTGTGGCCCTGTCTTTCCTGGAGTTTACTCCAGGCATGACAGGTGCCTTCCTGCACCATAGAGCGGGTTACGTCCCCAAGGTGCCCTGGGTCGTCCCACGACCTGTCAGGCTCCAGGCATTCAACTCTCCTCCATTCCTGACCCCAGACCAGAAAAGGTTTAGACCTGTGCCTGGTCCGAGCGCTGGACTGTTACGTCCACCGTACGAGTCCCTGGAGAAAGTCGGAACAACTTTTCATCTGCTACGGCCCTCTGAGGAAAGGCCTTCCTGCTTCTAAGCAGACACTAAGCAGGTGGGTTATTGATGCTATCGCATCTTCTTATGGGTCCTCTGGTCTCCCCGCTCCATTCAGGGTCAGAGCTCACTCGACCCAGAGTGTGGGTCGACTTTGACTCAGTTGTGCTCATTCTCACTAGTCAGGGACTGGTCGGTGTGGTGTTATTGGACTCTCGTTCCCAAAGCGTTCCGATGCAGCTCGAGTTCCTGAAAGGGAACTTCTCTAGGTTACGTATTTAACCCTAGTTCCCTGTGGGAACGAGACGCTTCAGCGCCTCCTTCAGGGTTACAGAAGCTGAAGCAGTCTTCTTTCCAGGTACGCTTTATACTCCCTGGTCGTGACATCACCCCACCGGTGACAGCCTGTCTTCAATTTTGACTGATTAGACTCTTTACTCAGAGCATGGACAACGCATTCGCGTTCCCAAAGCGTTCCGACGCAGCGTCTCGTTCCCTCAGGGAACTAGGGTTACATACGTAACCTAGAGACGTTGCTTTGGTTACATTTGTGCAAAAGTCACACACTGATTTATAACTTAAGATTAAACTTAATATTTAAACATTAAAGACATATTGTTTTCGAAGCTATCATTTTAATGAGAAATCCAATGTACAGTACAATGGTAGAGGAAATGGAGCATATTCGACTCATGTTCCCAGAATGAATCTATAAGTAATGCAGTAATGTAATGCAGTAATGTAATGAAGTAATATGATGCAGTTAAACTGAGTTACATGAAAAACTTGGCTTGATTACTTAGGCATCCATGAGATAACAGAATGTAACGATGATGAGGTGAGAGAGCTGGATGAAAGTGCTGCTGTATCACTCTCTTTAATTAGAGGTGGTAGGCTAGTTCTCACATTGTGCCACTATCAGCAGATAGTCAAATGACATTGCGAGCAATGTAATAGTACAAACACGCCAAACTGTTGATAGTCACTTTCATTATTTAAAAAGTTTTCATTACAAAAAATCCTGGAAACCACTTGAGGACCATGTGCTATTTACTAAGAGTGGTCATTGAAATTCAAGTAATTCAGTCATTCAGTCATGATTTTTTTTTATTTTGCAGAACACTAGACATTTATTTGTTTAATAAGTATCAAGGCTTTCTACAGCAATATATCTATACTCATAAGTAATTTGACAGACATATTCTCTTTAGCTACAAAAGCAGAAGTTGTTTTTTTTGTTGTTGTTTTTTGTTTTTTATCCACTGAATGCGCCCCCCCCCCCAATTATCCAGGCATGAATGTGTTCATTATCATAATGACATACACCGATAGCATGCTGTAAAAATGGTTGCCAGGAGAGGAAACAAAAGGGTTATTTCTCCTCCTGAAGCTTCATACTACTGCTGAATAATGTGGAAAAGGATATAAGAAAGGATAAGGAAACTGAGTGAATGAATGTACACCTGTTTCATGAGCTTTGATAGCATATTTTATTAGTATTCCTATGGTTGAATATTGATCACTGTGTTATACCAATGCCCCAGGAATCAATCTCCCAAACCCTTTAAACACGATTAAAAGGAATTTTAATACTACATCATCTCTGTTGTATCAATTCAATTGTAACATATAAAATACAGATATCTTACACAAAAAATGACCAGAAATGTATATTTATAAATACTAAAATAATTTTAGAATTGGGCAAATCTTTACATAAGGCAACATTTAAAGGCTACACAAATCTTACAGAGGCCTTTTCTAACAATTGCTATAATCATTTAAAGTTTATTATAAGGTCCCCTGGTGGTCTAGTGGTTAGGATGCGGCGCTCTCACCGCTGCGGCCCGGGTTCGATCCCCGGTCAGGGAACCGACCCCAGCCAATCTTAGTGCCGGTCCCAAGCCCGGATAAATGGGGAGGGTTGCGTTAGGAAGGGCATCCAGCGTAAAAACGTGCCAAATCAAACATGCGGATGATCCGCTGTGGCGACCCCTAATGGGAGAAGCCGAAAGAAAGTTTATTATAAGGACTGTTTTTATTCATTTTGATGTTGACAATGTTTTTATACGTTTCCTAAACTTTAAGACATGATTACATCTAATCCCATGTGATTGGATATTGTAATATATGGTGAAAAAATATGTGAATTATTCTGGTATCATGGTTGTGTACAATTTCAATTAAAATCTTACAAAAAAAATTCTCTACAGTTACATAACAGGAATTTATACCATAAATACCATTTACTGTAAATAAAAAAGGGTCCCTAAACCTCCTATAAGCAGAAATGCCAGATGGACAATAAACAACAAAATAATTTGCTTTAATACATGTCACAGGAAGTAGGTTTTTCTTTACAGGAAAATCTTTAGGATTGAGGACTTGAACTTCCTGTTTCCTTAGTCACTTGTCAAGTGCAATTTCTTCTTTTTATTGATTTCAAACCTGGAAAAATTGGGGGTTTGTTATAATGTATGTGATTAAAGTGAAAAGAAACTGGCTAGTTTCATGGATGTTCCACAACATTGAACATAACTAAAAAATAATGTCATTGAGTGATGATTTAAAAACTTGAACTCTTTAGCAAAATAAAGCTGTATAAGAGGAATACAATTAATTTGCATGTGCTAATAATAACCTTCAGGGTGGTAACTTCACTTCTTATAGTGCCACTATGACGCCATCCTTTTATTCATTGTTTTCCTATAACAGCACATGCTGTCATGTTTTATTGCTATATATAAAATTTTAACATTAGACTACTTTTTGGAATTAAATTCTTATTTATAGGCCAAGGTTCTAAGGGTCATTGTTATAAGGGATGTAAATGCTTGGTAGCCTAAACAACATATGGCAAGTGTAATAAGAAATATCATGGTGCAGCCAATGAAAACTATCAAGAATGACATGTTAACCTTCATGCACTAGACTTAACATTCAAGGGTAAATTATTTCCATACATTGAACGCTTGATACCTCATTACTATGCATGAGCTTGCAGCGAGGGATCACTTTAAAGTACTTGATTTCTCCACGTTGCCTCTCTGCCACCTACACAAACAGCTAAAAGGGTTCAAGAGTACCATCAATACACACACACTCCAGGAAGGACACACTGTGCGTAATTTAGAGGTCTACCAGTTTTCATATTACGGCAATACAAATATTACTCTTCTTATAATTGTAAATATATACTGCAGCAATTCTGATGAATTATGATAAATCGTTTAACGCAAGATCACGCTGTTTTGCAGAACCATGTGTAAGGGTGGCCAGATGGGCATGATTAATTGCCTTATTATCCTTAGTTTGCTTGCAAAGCCAGTTTAAAATAAAGCTTTTCTTTACCTACCATTGTGATTTCACCCACATGGGAGAGACAAATTATATAAAAAAAAAAAGCATGCTGCATTATTATAACACAATTTCCTGCCTAAATCTTGAAACTACAGATAGAGCTGGAAAACACATTTGCAGCAGCATTAGTGTAATTAGGCTATTTAGGAGAAGAAGAAAAATCCTTTAATGAAAATAGCTTTTTTGAATGTACATAACACCCAAGGAAATAAGATTTGACAAAAGTTAATAAATAATCTATGAACTTGAAAACTGAAGCATTATGTTTTCCTTTAATAGGTATCCACTGCCCTGTGCCTTTAATTATGCTGCTAACCCTAGACTGGGCCGTAACAATCATAAAACAGGAATAAGTCACAATTTTTAAACAAATGTTATATACACTACGTTCTAAACTTACTTTGTTATGGCAAAAATACTCAGTCTTTCTAAAGGTGCCTAAAAGTGTGACAGATATAGAATAGATATATTTCATCGCAAAATAAATAATAATAAAAAAAAATGTTGTAAACATTTGTCTCTGCCAAAACATCTCTGTTGTTTCTGCACCAGCACATTATCATAAAAACATAAAAGAGTGCTTTCATACATTGTACAGAAATGTTAACATTTTTCTATGGCCTGATAATAACAGGCATTAATAATACCAAAGTTTTATACCAGAACAGAATGAACTGAATACATTGGTAAATATTGAATCACCTATCAATATTAGCATGAACAAGAGTGAAGAAATGGAGTGAAGAAGTGGGGATGAGGGCCGTGTTTAAATGTGATGAGTGGCTTTTACCTTGAATAATAAGACTGACAAGATTCTCATATTCAAAATCACTCACATCTCACTGTCAAATTATCTTTTTTTTTAATCTGTGGAGTAAAATACACTATAATAACAAAGGTTTGTGGACACCTGATAATAGGATTTGTATGTTTTTTTAACATCCTATTCCACATTTAGTCCCACATTTTAGCTGTTATAAAAAACCTCCACTCTTCTGGGAAGATGTTGCACTAGATTTTGGAGTGTGCTTGTGGAGGTTTGTGCTCATTCAGCCACAAGAGTGTTAGTAAAGTCAGGTACTGATGTAGGTGAGGTGAGGATGCCTGGGGTGCAGTCAATATTCCACTTCATACCAAAGGTGTTCAATATGTTTGATGACAGAGCTCTATATCAGGCCACTCAAGATCTTCCACTCCAACCCATGTAAACCGTAATGTATCGTCTTGGAGGACAGGGGCATTGGAACAAGTTTGGGCCTCCTACTTCAAGTGCATCCTGTACAATCGTGTGCCTCCAACTTTGTGGTTGCAGTTTGGGAAAAAAACACATATGGCTGGAAAAGTCAGGTGTCCCAATACTTTTCTCCATAGTGTAAGTAGAGAAGGTTAGAAATGTTGTCACGACCACCATGGACAATTCCTCCCCAGACCACCAGAGCAAACCCTCACTCACTTTTTCAATCACTTCTTTTGTTGCCTGCTCTATTTTTATTTCCTTATTTTCTTATTGTTTACACCTGTTTTGTATTTTCTCAGTCATCCTTTTTAAGTTGCGTCTGCATGTCTTTTGCTACTTAGATCTCGTTGTGACAAATGTTGAGGGAGGGGTAGCATCTTTCTCTGGAACTAAATGAAAGCATAACATGTGATTTTGTCTTCTTGAACCACTTTAAAATGCTAGAAAATTATTTCTGGTTGAGATGCATTCAAAAGAAAAACACTTAAGCAAGTATTCAAAACAGGCTGAAGCGTTATGAATGTTTCCAAAAAAAAAAAGAAAAAAAAAAGCTGTATGTACTGTATATTTGTATGAGGTTGCTGTACAATTGAAGCTTAAAACTGTACATCAGAGACTTTGTATTGCCATGGATCCTATAACTAAAGATTATAGATACAGTCCATTCCACACACACCCTAAGCACTGATGTACTGTATTTAATTTATTTATTAGAATCATGGTGCTTTTTATTCCTCAACATTTCAGGTGAACACAATAAGAGAAAATTAAGTGAGGTTTCAGTTCAATTCAAGTGACTTTTTAGACATTCTTCTAACTAATAACTCTAACACAAAAACTTTTGTTAATCAGCAATGCCTCACAGTCAACTCTTTTCCAGCAAACAGGTTTGTTTACTTGATCTTTCCTTGATCCCACTCAGCCCTGAAGTGCTTTGAAAAGGCTCATATCACAAAAATAAACGTGTCAAAACGCATGCAAGTAGAACGTAGGTGAACACACTGAGTACCTGAGTGCCAGCTATCACTGCCTCACCACTCGACTAGATCCATTTGTTTGTTTTTTTTAACTATCACTAGGCATAATATACCTGATGTGCTTGTTTTTTTTTGCTTGTTTGTTTTTTCACACAGTGTGAAAGAGCACACCATATATTTATATATTATATATCATATACTGAACTTGAAAAGACGAGATGTTACTGAAGTATTTTGGAAAATTATTTTGTGCATTTCTTTTAAATAAAGCATAATCATTTTTTTTTCCTTTTCTTAATTCTACTTAGCTCGACAGCATGAACTTTCCCTGGAACTTGAAAATAATGTCCCCTTGATGCTAATTTTCTGTCTGGTTTGATGCATTATGCATTATGCCTCCTGGTTTTGAGTACTAAAACTTGAGAAAGGGCAACAAACTTTTAGTTACCCAAAGGTTTGTTGCTGTAGTGGAATCCAGCTTTCTCACTAGTGGTAAATTACACACTTATGGGTTGTTTATATAATGCACTAGAAAACAGTGTGCATAATTTAAGGGAATAGAGAAAATTATATATGCCTGAATACAATCTGTATCTGGCTTGGTTTTGAAGAGCATAATATGTAGATGGAACAGAAACACTGCTTGTCATTTACATAATTAATGAAGGTAATGTTCATAAGGCTGGATAAACCCCATATGACAACATGTATCAGCTGCCATTAAGACACCGACTGTCATAAATATCTGAGTAAGAAAGATTTGACTGCACTTACACTTTCCAGGATGTTAGTATGTCATGGCTCGGTAAAAAAAAAAAAAAAAAGTAAAACTAATTCAGGGGCCAGAAAAAAAATATGAAAGACATACAAATATGTTACATATAGCTTAGGACCACAACTGCTATGAGCAGCTTTGCTCTGAAGTCTCATTCTCTTTAAAAAATCCACCTAGTAAATTTAACATCTGGTCTTCATTTTCATATTTCTCTGACAAGCTTTTATGATTTAAACCAAAACGTATATTCATGAAACATATTGTTTGCCATATACAGTAATGTCACTAAAATTAGTTGTCTGTCTGTCTGGGGGTTTTTCTTTTTGTGTTGTTTTATAGTGTTGCAAACTAACATTTGCTGCATTATCCAGAGCCACTTACAATTATATCTTCTATATAACTAAGCAGTTGAAGGTTAAGTACCTTCATCAGGGGCTCGCTGTAACAGCAGGGTGGAGCTGAGATTTTAATTCAGAGCCTTCCGATCAGGAGTACTTTTTAACCACTGAGCTATCAATTCCAATAAAGCCTTATAGTATCCCTTTATAGCTCCACTGACTGTAAGTACCTTAATTCCCTCTGGCTTCAATCTTCCATACGTGATACATGTTGCTGGTTGTTATATATTATGTGATTCTAATCACTTTTATTTTAGTTGTTTTATTTTAGATTTAAAATAAATCAGCCATATTTTGGGTCTTTTCAACCCTCAACCCTCTTTGTGTGCTTATGTATAGAGTATGTAAATATGCATATTTAAATTATAAACAGTTCAAGTGTAACTATGCAACATTTTCCAAATTATTGTACATTTTCATGAAAAAATTACATTCAATTCTTTAGGAACAAAGATATTTTCACAGAGGTCACATCATGAATTAGTTTTAGGTGACATTTCATTTTTGTTTAAATTGTTGCTGTAGTGAATACTACAAGTTTTCTAACAACCCATTGAAAAAAAAAAAAATCTAAAAGAAAAAAGGCTCCTCTTCATCTTAGCAGCTGTGCTTATATATATTTTACTACCTCACTGTTCATGCTTAATCTCACAGTGATGCTCAAGAAGAGCTGTACAGCTTCTCAGCTTAATCTTATCTAACCATGAAAACCTGTGCATATGCATCTGCAGCAACTGAAATGTCACAGAAAAAACAGGTTTGACAGTTCCATTTCTTTCTATCCTAGCATATAAAAGATTGTGCCACATCAAGCTAAATGTTTTTCATGGTATCAGTTTAGTGCAGTTCTCTTTGTGCCCTGGAAAGACCACCCACTGCTTGGCCTTGTTGCACTTTTCTTTCGAAAGTGCAAACTCTTTGACAGTTATTCACCATGCGAGTAAATATCGGCCATTTGTTTATTTCTTCATGGGAACCAAATCTGCCCACAAAAAAACATGATAGTTCTGATCTTGTGATTACAATCACTGCTCTCCAGGAAGATAATGGAAAATAAACAAATCCAAAAAACATTACAAAAAAGCCCTTCTATTTATTTTAAGGTTAGGGATATGTTTATGTATAGTGAGGCTGATGTTAGAGTTTAGCTTGGTTTAGTCATATAACTATTTAGGTAGGAATAAAACATAATGGAGTATGCACTAGGAATTGATCAATGATAAAGTGATGAGAATTCGATTATGAAATCATAATGAAATGTTAATGAAAGTTATTTATTCCTCTTATACCAGCGCAGTTTGCTAATGATTATAGTTTATTATTATTGTTATAGAATGGCAGATCATACTTCATCAACATAGTATATTTAGTGTTCTGGAATGTCTATTAGTTCCTGTTATTACTATTAATTGTAAGAATTATACATTTTAATATCACCAGTGTTACTTTTTCCATCCAAAACATGCTAAATAAACATTTCTTTAGAAAAAACTCGATCATGTTTGCATATATGGCATTCCATTCTTGCTGGCCATGTGTATGGTTTGTCAGAGCTGCACAGTCCATGCTGCAAATCACAAAGGATGCTGCCTCTACAATATCAGCCCGCACACAGTGAACCAGGAAAGCACTGCTGAGTACAGAGTAGTTGTTTATCTGTGAAGGCATGGCCTTGCACCTTCATCATCCCAATAGAGACAGCACAGTGACGCACGCTCCTCAGCAAGGTAATAAAAAATAAAGTGTCCAGTCTGGACCTTTCTACTCACTGTGATTGAGAAGAGAAGAGGACTGCAATAAAACGTTGATGAAATTTTCATTTTCATAGCTGGAATGCTGGTATACTGAGAATTCTCGACTGTATATATATATATATATATATATATATATATATATATATATATATATATATATATATATATATATATATCTAGCGGTAACAGGCTTACAAGTGTCTTTAGAGTCCGCATATATTAGAAGGAATCACTGGGGCACCAGTTCACACCAAGCAGTCTAAACATATGATAAAAAAATCAGAAGCATCATCTTGGTATAGTTTTGCTGTGGCATGACCGTCTCTAGGTTACATATGTAACCCTAGTTCCCTGAGGAAACGAGACACTGCATTGAAACACTTTGGGAATGCCTCGCATTGTCCACGCTCTGAATCGCGTGTGAAATCCGGCCAATAGGCAAGTCGCGACATCATCGGCAGGTGACGTCGCGTAAACCAGGAAGCTACAAAAGGGCTGAGCGATGGTAGCGACATTAGCTTCTGAAAAAAAGTAAGGTAAGTGACCATAGGAGGATCTGCCACACCAGCCTGTACAAGGGGCGAGATTGGAGACCCCCCTGGCGGTTGATGTATGAGACCACCGACATGTCCGTTTGGACTAGCACGTAGCGATCTCTCAGGTCTTGGAGGAAGTGTTTAAATGCTATAAGCACAGCCATCATCTCCAGGCTTTTGTGCCATGAACGATGTAGCTCGTTTCACCGACCTTGGGCCCACCCCATGATGGCTGCAATCCAGGCAGCACAATTGTGCCCGCAACATGGTCAAGTCCCATACTACGCCCAAGAAGGTGGTTCTCTGCAACGGAGAAAGCACACTCTTCCCTGCATTCAGTCTTAACCCCAGCTCCTTCATGCAAGCGAGAACGACATCTTGATGCCGGACCGCCTGAAGCGCTGATCGAGCTAACCTCGGTGTGCAGGTCGGGAAAAAAACAGTAGGCCCCGGCGTGGAGGCTTTGACGCGGGATGCAGGAAACACTCATCCAGCTTGCTGGCAACTAGTTGCTTCTGCTTCTCACCCAGCCAAGCAAACTCTAGCTTTGACACGGCTTGCGTCATTAAATCCAGGAGCTCCTCGAACAGCACAGGCTGTGAGGAGTCTGAGCTCGCTAGCTTACAAAAAAAAAAAAGAAACCCGGAGCTCTGCGTTGCATGCCCCGGGAGAAGAAAACGATGGAGCGAGTGCTTTCCTCTGGGAACGGGAGCTTGACCCAACAGGGGAGGCTGGAGAGGACTCATTCGTCTCTATGCCTTCTGCTAGGTCGGCCTGTGAGCCCCACGACCTTTGGCGCCGCTTCGCCGTCTCTCTCGAGAGCCGATTGAGCATGCTCTACTCCCAAACAAACAACACAAAGCTTATGTGCCCCCCCCACCCCACTAATGTCGCTACCATCGCTCAGCCATTTTGTAGCTTCCGGGTTTATTCACAGCGTGGACAACGCAAGGCATTCCTAAAGTGTTTCGACGTTCCTGAAAGGGAACTGTGTTTGTGTTTTTTTTTTTTTTTTTTTTTTTTTTTTTTTATGTCTTTTGCTCATGAATCTTAATATAGGATTCAATCAGCTCTAGTTACAGGGCAAAAAAAAGAATCTTACTGAGACAGTATGAGGAAGAAATATTGAGAAGAAGCAAACTCAAAGGTAAACCCTTTCTCATCTGGGTGACCCCAAATGTTAATTCATTATAGTTCCATCAGTGATGAGGAGATCAACTGTTTACTGATAGAGACTTGATGGTAAATCTCTTCATGGCAATTGCAGCCCTAAGCCATTGTAGCAGACTGTTCATATGAATTACAGTCCAAATCCATCATCGTGGTTCTTGAGTTTAACCCTCCACAGAAAGCTCATGGGTTTTAGTCTGTTCATATCAGTTATCATATAGTTATCGTCAGCTACACAGAGTGTTCTCTAACAATTCTATACAAGAACTACATTTCCCACAAGCCAATGCTCCAATATGTCACATCACTTTTTCCCACATAGTTTACATTCGGTATTTACCACTTGTATTTTCCCCAAGGTTTTTGTAGATTCATATTGGTTTTTCCCAGACTCAGACTGAGACTCAGATTTGAGGTTCATATTTATGTTTCATGTAATTTTGTTTTTTGCATTTGCAATATTTTTATTTAATTAACATTTTCCCTCATTTGAATCTGCTTCAGGTTTCTTATATGATAACTGATATGAACAGCCTAAAACCCATGAGCTTACTGTGGAGGGTTAAACTAGAACCACGATGATGTACTGAATTGTTGGCAATGTTTTAGTACTTAAAAAGCACTGGAATTTTGAAAGGGCATGCAATACAAATGTAGTACAAGAATATGAGATAAACTCTTTTTTTAAGTTTGCAACTTAATATTATATTAACATTATTGGTCTCAAAAAACCTTATACTGTAAAAAAAAACCCAAAAAAACCTTATACTGTACATAATGGTAAAGACTGTAGATAAATTGACTCCTTATTAATCTTTCACATTTAGACTTGTAATTAAGGTCTTGGTTAACAGCTTCTGGTTATAAATTAAAAGACAAGCTTTCATTCATGTCTTCAGGAACGTACCGTGAAACAACGTGTCAGAAACATGAGTCTAAAGCTTATCAGAGTTTTCATATCCTCTCACTATCTGTTATCGAACTGAGTGATCAGGGCATGCCATTTCTGTTCTTGTTTAAAGATGTAGATCTAGTTTTATCTGCGATCCAGAATCAATACAGGAAATTAAAACCCCCCGTAGGCACTGGATCAGTATTACAATCAGAAAAAACTAACAAGGGAAGCAGCAGGGAGGCAGCAGAGACCAGTGCTTGGTCACTATAGCATGCTGTAATTGTGTTTCTTGTGCTCTCCAGCACTTCAATCCCCTCAGCAGCAGCTTCAGTGCTGAAAATGATTGCCCAGGACCACAATAATGAGACGCACGCATCAGTGGGCCACACAGGCAGTTCAAATGAGAAGATTTCTTTAAGCCCTAATCAGGATCTGTTGCAATATGCAGACAGATGTTTTTTAGAACAACAAAAGATTTGGAGCAATCATGATACTATTATTTGAATCTAAAAAGTATATTTACTATGCTTGCTTCTTTCTTTTGTTGCAAAAAAAGTAAGAATGAAAATTATGAAAAAAAAAAAATGATGGAGTATACAATTTAAATAAAGATCAACCTGGACATGTGATGTGGATTGATACCGTGAAAATTAATTTATTAACACCACCAACTGAATTTTTAAATGAAAGAACAACACATCCTAATTTCTATCTCTTTGTAATCAGCAAAAGATGAAATACACCATTCATGTACTTAAGTATAAGTACAGGTACCCTGCATAATATTGCTATAGTAAAATAGTAAAGTAGTTACATTTCTATTTGAGTAAAAGTGCCAAAGTAAACTTAATGATCTTTGAAAACTACACTATATAGACAAAAGTATTGGGACTTTTTCCAGCTATACTGTGTGTTTCTTCCCCGAACTGTTATTACAAAGTTGGATGAACACAATTGAACAAAATGTCTTTAAATGTAGTAGCATTACATTTTTCCTTCACATGAACTATAAGACCTAAACCTGTTCCAGCAGGACAATGCCCCTGTGCACAAAGCCTACTCGCTGAAGATATGATTTACATGGGTTGGAGTGGAAAATCTTGAGTGGCCTGCTATAAAGCTCTGTTCTCAACCATATTGAACACCTTTGGGATTAACTGGAATGGTGACTACACCCCAGACCTCCTCACCCTACATCAGTACCTGACTTTACTAACACTCTTGTGGCTGAATGAGCAGAACATTTTCCAAACTACCCAGAAGAGTGGGGTTATTTTAGTGGGGTTATTATGAGATGTCCAAAAAGCACATACAAATTGCATAGTCAGGTGTCCCCCAACTTTTGTCCATACATTGTATATTTTAGTAATTTAGTAATTTAGATTTCCATTTCCTTTAACATCAAACCTTTTTAACAAGAGAGAGAGAGAGAGAGAAAGAAAGAGAGCAAACTAAGTAGAGTTAGGTTTGTTGTCTCTTGACAGTTTAGCAGTGAACGCAATTTATGTATTCACTTTAAAGTAATGAGGATTGACATTTTTTGTACATTGCAGTGCAGTTAAAATCTAGTAAATTGAAAGTAAAATAAAAATGTTCGACTTTCTCCCCAGTTAAAAGCTGCTAACAATTCTACACAGCCATCAAAAAGTCTGTTTCTGTAACTAGAAAAAATAAAAGAAACAAGATGGCTTTAGCAGACTGTGAGGACTGCTGGGGGGCATCACTGGTGCACATTCTCCAAGACTTGTCTACCTCCAGAGTCAGTATGCAAACAGAAAAAATAATTACAAACCTTACACACCGAAATCAAACATTTTTAAACTTCTACTTTCTCAAAGAAATTAAAGAGCACTCAACTAGGCACAAAACTGTTTTGTTCCCCATTGCCCTTCTTACTTTTAAGTGGAATTGTTGGGCTATTTTTTTCAGATTTTTGAGCACACATGTTGGACATATGCAATACTGAGTCTTAGTTATATGGGCATTATTTTTCATAAACATTTAATATAATTCTTTGTTATATTGTATGTGTGATTGCACTATTCTACTGCACAAATCTACTGTACTGGGTGGTCAGCAGTGTCACTGTGTCTACTCTCACTGTTGTGTTGTTCTTAGCAATGAAAGTTTGCACACATGCACTTTATGTAGTTTCCTAGTCAGTTTTGTGTAGTTTTGTGCTTTGTGTTATTTATTTATTTATTTATGTTAATGTATATTGTCTTCTATAGCACCTTGGTCCTAGGGAAATTTGTTTCATTTGATAGTGTACTGTGTGTATTTGACATGACAATAAAAGCCTGTTTGATTTGACATGATATTGTATTTTGTGTGTTGCACTCCATGTATGTACTGGAATCACATCTTAGCCAGAAACAAGTTCCTTTTGTGTGCAAGCATACTTGGTCAATAAAGATATTTATATTCTATTTAATTCATTTAGCATGTTCCAAGAGACAACTGTCCATCAGAAGGCTTGTTGTGAGGGTCAGCTACTGTAGAGCTGTGCAAAGCAAATGTTCATTTAGCTAATATGCAAATCCTGACTGTAAATGCTGAATATTGATTATTATGCAAAAGTAAAAGTAGCTGTTTACAATTGAACCATCTGGGCAGTTATCTATAAAAGATTACACATCAGAACAACATCTTTAAAATGTAATTGATTTGGAGAAAATGACAATTCATTTGGAATGAGTGATATGTGTAATGTGTAGTACAATAAATCAATATATTGCACAAATACCTAATTATGAATATTTATCAATATATATTGCACGGAGTTCAAACCAGCAATGAAGAGGTAATAATGCTGGTAGAAATACTGCAACATGCCCAAAAATTACAAGAATTTGTGTGTCAGTTGTGTGTTAGTGAGGTGACCAGTGTGTGGAAGTAACAGTGTGGGAGGTAGTGGAGACACAAGTGAGAATGGAAGAAGGAATAATAACTGGATTACCTGATGATTAAACAAGACATTCAACATTAAATTACAAGATTACAAGATTAAACTATGTAAGCTGTTACGATTGAAATGTTAACATATTATCAGTGACAAATTTCTGACCAATCTGATTTGAAAATGCAACTTGGCAATGGGTGTTATTTTTGTTTTAACAAACTTACTGTTTACCTCAAATATATTTCATCAGCCCAACCAATAAGTTTAGCAGCAAAGCTACTGTTGCAAGTAATAGGAGCTAATAACCATAAAAAAAAAAAAACCTTCACACATACATTGTCATGTTTTTTTGACACCAAGGTGATCAGCATATTTATCCATATTTGTATATTACACATATGAATACAGCTTGGAATGTACAGTAAATTAACATTATTTCATCCAAATTATGATAATTGATGTAAGCATAACATGCAGTTCGCATGATGCTAATTGCTAGTCATTAAGTTTCCTATAAAGGAAGAAGAACTATCTTTCAGTTTAATGAAAACATTTAAAATGTGTTTAAAAAAATTTAAAAAGTGGTGTTTTTCTTTCTTTCTTTCTTTCTTTCTTTCTTTCTTTCTTTCTTTCTTTCCTTTTTAACAAACTATCCATTTCTACTTACTTCAAAGCAAACCATGTCCAGTTCTCAACAACACTGGATTCCTGGTGGTTATTTATCATTTCTTTGTGTGTGTCCATGTTGCTCTCTGGAGAATTGCCATGGCCGGTACTATTGCACCACCCTGGCAACAACCACACCATTTCAATTCAACACACCGCTTAATCATTCTGAACGATGTACAGGAATAAAATCCAGCAGTCGTTCGGGCCAAACGGAGATTGACAGTGTCTTCTGTGCCATGTCTAATGTGTTATAAGACCCAGCACAGCGAAATGGAGCGCTCTTCTTGGTGTCCGCTGCTGATATTAAAGTGTATTTTCAATCTACCGTGGAGCAGCTATAGTGGAATAGTTTAAGATTACAAGATGTTATAAGATTTTCGAGATCAATTTCTTGTTGGCCAACAAATATTGGTGTATTTCTTATCACAATTTGGCAGTGGTGGGCGGTCAGGGCCAGCAAAGCCTTCTCTGCTGGCCTAAACAGAAGCACTGACCTACATTTACAACCTAAATTCTAATATTTCTTCCATGAAATTGTATTAAGTTATTCCCAACAGTTTATTCTCTTTATTTCTTAGCGTTTCTCTTGGCTGCACTGTTTCCAGTACATGTATGTAGATTTTAGGATGTTAGATTTTTTGTCCAATCAGATTTCAGCTTTTATGTGCTGCCATGTCAAACTAATCTGCCCAGGGCCTGTAAAGTCTGTTCTGCAGGCCTTTTTTTTTTTTTTTTTTTTTTTTTTTTAACCATAGTCTCCTTAATAAATAGCTCTGTTTCTTTAAGCAATCAGATTTCAGATTCGCCTCACAGGGCCAGCTAGCGTCAGCATTATTCCGTCCTCTGATTGGTTGGTCAGAGGGAAACTGTTACAGCCAAGTTCGACTAGCATAAAACGTCTGTAGCGTGCTGCACAAATGAATACATCCGAGTTAGACTTTTTTATTCCTACAGAGGAAGAGAAATTGATTTGATCTTGGACATAATAAAAAAAAATCTTCAAGAAAAGTTAGACATCATGAGGAGAGGTCGGCCAACCCCGAAGCTAGCTAGTTTGTCTCAGCCCAGGAAAGGGTTTGTTCGCCACTTCCAGACCAGTGAATACAAGCGGTACCACTGAATTACAGCCTCTGAGGAGCGGTGCAAATTATGAGTTTGCATATCTGGTCAGTAGGTTGTATTTTATTTAAATATTTTATGTTTTTGTCATGTTATTAGACAAATATTGATTCTGAACTGCTCCAGATGATGTAGGTGCACAGTTGCGGTTGTAGTGTAGAGTTTTTGAGTTGTCTTAACTGGGTTTCTTGCTTTAGTAAAATGGTATTCACCCTCCATATGTGAAATGCCTCTCTCTCTGTAATGCCACGCGTTGTTCTATTGCGTTTTTATATAGTATTGATGGTTTCTATAATTGCGACGGGTACGTCCCCACAGAAGGCCCAGGTACCAAATGCACGGCCTGCCACTGCAATTTGGGAATAAACATTTATACAGTACAGCTTCCAGGATGTGATAAATGTATCATGTAAACGTATAATACTGTGAACTTCCTGAACTTTAACTCTTTAATTAAATTTCCATTAATGCATAGCGCATGTAACCTGCAAAAAATATGTATTTGATTTCATTTATGTTCTTTCAACATGTTTGCAGACTATCCAGTAATGCTTTATTGCTAAATTAAAGCCTTACCAGTGTCAAATATATTTTTATAAAACAAAAGACAAATTGAATTCGTTAGTGAACAACTGCCCCTTAAACTGTGGCTGCATAATGTATCTGATTCCATTTACATAGCTCTTCTCATGTTCAAACTTGCATAATTACCAAAAATGCATTAGTAATATGTAAGACCTCATATGTAACAACTTGACTTGTAATATGAGAACAATTTGAACCCTACAGTGTAATTATATTAAGTGAATATTTTTTGGTATTGCTGTCTTTTTCACTTGCTCTAAAACAAGTTATTAATTTATTCATTATTTCATTGTCCAGCTCAGGGTTGTGGATAATGTGAACAGTCTCCAGGGAATGCTGGGCACATGGGTAGTAATAAAACCTGGACCATCACAGGTTACTGCGCACATACATTTTCACACAATCTTTCACACCTGGGGCCAATTTAGAGAAATCCAACCAGTTATCAGTGTTTTTGGGAGGTGAGAGTACAGTGGAGAACTTAAAGAAAACCCGTGTGGACCGGTGCAGCAAACTGGAGACCCTGGATCTATGAGGTGGCAACAATACCTGCTTTACCAGTGCACCACCCTTAAAAGACATTTAGATAAATATAAAAAAATAATATTAGTTAATGAAAAATGGTTTTAATGCAATTTAATCTGCAACCAGGTTACTGCACTATGGTCTGCATGCATGCACTATTGTTTCTGCATGCATGGTGGAAGTGTCCATTTTCTCCAGCATCATATTTCACATAAGTTCTATAAAATATCTGCTATAACCAAACCAGCTTCTCATTTTAAAAATTAATCAGTTTACATTTTCATTGATCAGTGGCTACTGACAGAAAAAAACACAGAATCAATATAATATATGTGTTAAAATATTAAAAGCATCTCCTTTTAGTTACTAAAGATGGGAAGCCTAGGGTGGGAAAATATTTAAAGCTTATTTTAGTTGTCAATAACCATTATGCTTAAAACCTTAAAAAAAAAAAAAAAAAAAGCCATTAATGCTTCTGTAGGCAGTATTAACTGAATAATTTAGTCCTTGTATTTTAATGTAGGTTAAGGTTCCTAGGCTGCAGTTAGGGTTCAATAGGTTTCAAAGGTGTTGATTAAAGTTGATGTCAGAGTTTTACATCTCCAACCATGTGAAGCCTATCTTCATGGATATGGCTTTATGCACAGGTACATTGTCATGCCGGAACACGTTTGGGTCTCCTAGTTCAAGTTCAAGTAGGAAAAATTAAATAATGCTACTGCATCCAAAGACATCCTATACAATCGTGTGCCTCCAACTTTGTGGTAACAGTTTGGGGGAACCACATATGGTTGGAAAAGACCACTGTCCCAATACTTTTGTTAAAATAGTGTATGTGTCATAGTAAACATAAAAATGTAATGTAAATGAAATCATGAGATAGTTTGAGTAATCAAATTCCCTTTCAGGAACGTGACACTGCGTTGCAACGCTTTGGGAATGTGACCCGCTGCGAGAGCTGGAAATGAGAAGTGCATCGGGCAGCCAGGTTGAAAAGTGACTCTCAGAGCCACCAAAGAGATCACTAAGGCCGTTGGCCAGTCAATAGCCACCCTAGTCTCCATCAAGAGACACCTATGGCTCACCCTGTCGGACATGTCTGACAGAGATAGGGCCGTACAGCTCGACACCCTCCTTATGCCCACTGGCCTCTTCAGCGAATCCATTAACGCGGTGGTCGAGAGGTTTAGGAGGGTAAGAACCTCCCACGCTGCTCTCATGTGGCTGCGCAGCCCCAAGATCAACCCAGCACAGAAGGGAGGCACAAAAACGGAGCATCACGTCGCGCACTCCCCTTGTCAGGGATCCTGTGGGACACTCTGGGTCGAAGCCCCAGGAAGTGGTCATTTTCGATAAGAGAGCTTTTACCAAAAAATTGACAGAGGACGTTCTTGGGATTTGGCCGTGAAGGAGCGCGCTGCACTGCATTACTCACTACACATTACTGCCACGGAATGTGCTTCAGGGCACGGCCAGCTCCAGCGAGCATCCTCCTCAGTTTCCACCCGGTGTCATAGTGGCCCAGGAGAACTGGCTGCCCCCTTTGAGGCTCCTAGGGCCATGTCAGGGCGTAGCCCCGGCTCTAGGCATGCCAGAGGTCAGTCTCGAGAGGCTGATACCCTTTAGAGACTATCTGGCAGCCTTTGAAGCTCTGACAGATGTGTCTCAGAGGGTCCTGCGCACTGTAGAACAAGGCTATTTGATTCAATTCAGGTCTCGACCGAGCAGGCTCTGGTCTTGGAACAAGTAGTAGACACTCTCCTGAGGAAGTAGGCCATCGAGGTGGTCCCTTCATTAGACAGAGAGTCCGGGTTCTTCAGCCAGTACTTCATAGTTCCCAAAAAGAATGGTGGGTTGCATCCTATCCTAGATCTACATCAGCTAAACCGCTCACTTTTAAGACTCAGGTTCACGATCCTGACTGACTCTCAAGCAGGTCGTGCTTCAGATCAGGTCCGAGTACTGGTTTGTCACAGTAGATCTAAAGAATGCATACTTTCATGTATTCATCCTTCATTCTCACAGGAAGTTCCTGAGTTTCACTTTTGGGGCCGAAGCTCACCAGTATCAGGTTCTTCCTTTTTGGCCTTGCCCTTTCACCCCGCATCTTCACGAAACGTGTTTATGTGACTCTGGTTCCCCTGAGACTTCAGGTCATCCGCATCCTTAATTATATTGACGATTGGTTGATATTAGCTCAATCAGAGCAGTTAGCAGTCTGGCATTGAGAAGTCGTTCTCGCTCACATGAAAGCGTTGGTCTTTTGACTGAATGCCGGGAAGAGTGTGCTTTATGGGATCGACCACTATGTGTACGCAGCTCTCCTCTGCTCACATTTTGTCCATCCTTACGGCCGTTAGGAAGGTCAGAGAAGGGCAGCCACTTACTGTCAAGCAGTTCCAGAAACCGCATCCAGTGTCGTTCCACTTGGCCTCCTGCACATTAGACCCCTTCAGTGGTGGCTCAGGACCCATGGTTTCTGGTGGAAGGGCAACCCCCTCCATACGATCAAGGTCACACGGCGATGTCTACGCACCTTAGATGTTTGGCGAGATCCCGGGTTCCTGTCTCAGGGCCCCATGCTGGGAGTTCCCACAGCGTAGGGATCAGTCATGAGTGGCCTCTCTGCCCAAGGTCTATGGGAAGGGCCCCATCTACTATGGCATATCAATTGCTTAGAGATGCTTGCTGTCCTTTTAGCACTGATCCATTCTCTCCCGGACCTCAGAGATCACCACGTGCTGATCCATTCGGACAAGACCTCGGTGGTCTCGTACATCAACCATCAGGGGGGTCTGTGCTCATGCTCCCTATACAGGCTGGTGCGCCAAATCCTCCTGTGGGCTCAGGGGAAGCTCCTCTCCTTGAGATACATACTGTTTACATCCTGGGCCGGTTAAACGAAGCAGCAGATACCCTGTCAAGACAGGGGCTGAGACCCGGAAATGGTGGTTCCATCCGCATGTGGTGGAGCGGATTTGGGAGAGATTCGGCAAAGCTCAGGTGGACCTGTTCGCATCTCATGAGACATCGCACTGTCCCTTCTGGTTTTTCCTTATTCCTCCAGCTCCACTGGGGCTGGACACCATGGCTCTGGCGTGGCCGAGGTATGGTTTGCGGACCTGGTAGTTCTCTTTGAGCACCCTCCCTGGGAGATTCATCTGAGGAGGGCTTTCCTCTCCCAAGCCGAGGGCACCATAGTCCAACCCTGCCCAGAGTTGTGGAGACTATGGCTGTGGCCAAGAGATGTTGCCTGTTCAATGTGTGGTGTGAGCAATTCCTCCAAGGACAGTTCACCAAAAGGGTTGGCCCAATCCACCCTGAAAGTTTACACGTGTGCCATTTTGGCGTATCTTGCCCCCGTGGAGGGGCAATCACTGGGCAGAGACCCTCTAATGACATGTTTTGTCTGTGGCACCCAGAGGCTGAGGCCCCTGGTGCGACCCAGAGTGCCTGGGTGGGACCTGGCCATTGTGCTGGAGGCTCTGTCCGAGCCCCCCTATTAGCTTTTGGCAGAGGCATCTTTGAGGCACCTCACAGTTAAGACTGTGTTCCTATTGGTCATTTGCTTCCTGAAGAGAGTGGGAGAATTACAGGCCCTCTCTGTAGCCTTCTCCTTTCTGGAGTTTACTCCAGGTATAGCCAGTGCCTTTTGTACACTAGAATGTGTTACATCCCCAAGGTGCCCTCAGTCGTCCCACAGCTACAGGCATTATACATTCCTCCACAGGACACATTCTATTCTATTCTATTCCACATTCACATCCTGAAAGGGAACGTCTCTAGGTTATTTATGTAACCCTAGTTCCCTGAGGGAACAAGACGCTGCCTCTCTATGCCACACTGCCGCCGCCTTTACTCCATGTGCTTTTTATAGCTTCCTGTTCATGACATCATACGTGATTCAGAGTGTGGACAACGCGGAAGCGTTCCCAAAGCGTTGCGACGCAGCATCTCGTTCCCTCAGGGAACTACGGTCACATACGTAACCTAGAGACATTCCCTTTCTTTAAAAGGTACTCTAATTACTTGTTTGTTTTGAGAGAGTAAAAAAAAAAACTGACAAGAAGAGTTAAATGCAGGGCAAAATAAGATTGTTAAGAGCAGAAGGAAATCAACAGCTCTCTGTAGGTAAATGTCACCTATTCAAACTTCAAACAACAGCAAAATGGCAGAAGATAAACAAGATTTTTTTCTTTCTTTTATAAAGCACATGCTGTGTTGCAAAATTCTGTGTTTAATGCATACATATAAAGTGCAATGTACTTTTTTTAAAAACCTTTTTGCATAGACAGATGCACCAAAATAGTAAATTTGCTTAATCTAAATTTATTTTATGTTGCAAATGAAAGTAGAAGAAAGAGTTCTTCCCCTCAAATCTCACAATAATTTTTGTTTCTGAGTGCCTCATTCCCCAAGAAACCATTAGGTAAGGCTAACTAACAGAGCTTCATGCTGAGCTAATGTTAAGATCATGAATTAACCAAGCATTAATTAAGTAAAGGAATTCTAAAAACAAAGCACTTTGTAACATCTGTGGTTACAACATAGCCACCATCATACCCTCAAACTACTATGTCACATGTTAGGTGTCTTTCTGATTACACTCACCTGCTTTGTGTTTCCTTTTGAGTGCTGTGTTGATTTAAGTACCATGAGTTCATTGCTTTATTGCTAAGCTTCTTTTGGGTAACTCTGTTCTGCAATTTCTTTCATTTTATGACTAGTTATTATTATTATTATTATTATTATTATTATTATTATTATTTAATAAATTAATTAATTAAGTTATTTATTTATTTATTCATTTATTCATTTATATATTAATCTTTTTAGAAACTTGCACTTGCATCCATATCCACTTCATTTTGACAGGTATGTCTTAATCTCGGCTTATATAATATCCTTGACATTCCAGACACACTAAAAGATTGTAAAATAAAATAATAATGGGCAGAGAAATCAATCAGCAAAACATTATGAAAAATACTTTACAACAGTCATTAAGTATCCAAAATACAATAAATCCAACATAGATATCCAATAATTTAATAAAATCCATTCTAGTACAAACATCCCAATATTAATGGTTGGGTTTGTCCTGTGAATACAATTTCAGATTTCAAACAGCACAACATCCATTTTAGTTCCAGGTTAGCATCAAATGCATTGCAGAGATATATTTCCCATTAGCCTTGGCACTTTTTTTTATATACACATATGAGGTGGTATCAAAAAGTTTCAAGACAAATGGTGCTAACTGGTGCTATTCTGACCACGTATATTAACACGTCTGCGATTTCATCATGGGAGCAAGTTAGAACAAAGAGTAAACGAGAAATTCTGTGTGAAACTGGGCAAATCTGAAACAGAGTTGTTTGACATGACATACATGTGACATACAGCGATGCTGCCTTGGGTAATTTGAGGTGTTTTGAGTGGCATGCTCAACCACAGAACATGCTCAACCCCTGAAATGATGAAACCATTTGGCAACTTGTGCATGATGATCGTCGGAGAACAATCCACATGATCTCACCTCCGCACCCACCCTACTCACCAGATATCCAAAGATGAAGATTCAGCTCAAAGGTCACCATTTTGTCACCATTGCAGAGATCTGCAGAAGGTGTTTGACATGCTTCGAAAAGAAGACTTCCAGGACACATTCCAGAAGTGGCAGGAACACTGGGAGTGCTGTATTGCTGTGCAAGGGAAATATATTCAAAGGTTATTGTGTTTAAACATAGATAAATAAAGTACTTTCTTGTAAACAGAGCTACTCTCAAAACTTTTTGATACCATCTCGTATATACATTTTGTATAAATGATATGTATATTGCATATGCTTGATCTAAAGGCCTCCTCATCAGGAGGTAAAGAACTGATACATCCTTAAAGACAGTGAATTTTAATTGATTTCTTTAAAGATGCAACATTGAGTAACACAATAGGCATTAAATACTGTTTTTGGCTGAACCCTTTGTGTCACAATTTCAGCTTCACTCAGAGTAAGGCTTCCTTTTTTAACTACTTTGAGCTGTAGGGGACTCGCGCTCATAAAGGCTTTAATGCAACACCACCCAGTAAAAATTTCACTGCTCTGTTTGCATGAAAACAATTAGAGTTAGCAGCAGTTATCAGAGGATGAGGAAGGACTGCAGTATGTTTGTTTAAAAAAAAAGTACTTTTAATTTTATACTTATTATTTTACATAAAAGCACATTTACTTTTGGTATGTTAATAGTAGGCTAATGACATATAAACCTGCATTGTCAAATTAATTAAAAAATAAATTTGAAGGTGTTGGGATATAATGCCTAAGCCATTATTGCAGGTGTGATTTAGCTATTGCCTTTTCTCCACCTGTCTGTGCCAATGGTCATTATTTTCTTTTGTGCTGGAATTTGTTGTTCGCGAACACTGCCAGCTTCTTAACTGCCAAAATCTTTCACATGTTCATTAGAAGCAGCTGAAAATGATTTGCCCAGACTTTCCCCATGGCTGTAGATACAAGTTGGAGAACGCATGAAGGTGTCTGTTGAAGCATTCATTTCTTGGCTCGGTCCTGCCTCTTTATAATAGAACCAGAAAAGCTTCCAGAGGTATTTCTTTAGAATAAGTGACACCTTTAAGAAGGTTATTTAGCATTTTCTGAAAAATTATTCATTACACTGATAATAAAATTCTATGTCCAAATTTTGTTTCCCTATCACTGGGACACATTGTCTGAAAATTCCCATAGGCCCAGGAAACTTTATGACTATTTCTAGCACAATTGTCTTCTAATAACACACAACCATTTGCAGACTCTCTCTCTCTCTCTCTCTCTCTCTCTCTCTCTCTCTCTCTCTCTC
>JAAIIK010000080.1:1406386-1411386 GCA_014706435.1 Silurus glanis
CTCTCTCTCTCTCTCTCTCTCTCTCTCTCTCTCTCTCTCTCTCTCTCGCTCTCTCTGGTCTGCCTGATTTGCTTTGTGTACCAGATTTTTGACAGCGTGCAGGTATTGTTTAAGATATTACTAGTTTTCAAGGAATTATGCTTTCTTAACAGAATCATTTCCCTTTACCTTTTTACTACACTTTGCAGTCAACTGTCAGATTTATAAAACAGTCATCACTAACATTGACGTTTCTTATTCTTTTCATGAAAAAAAAGAAATACATTTTTTTTTTATGGACAACTTGAAGATCATAAAGCAGGAATATTCATCTAGATCCTATATTATATGTTATTGTGGATTTGTGCATAATGATGCAAATAAAGAAAAAAAATGTGGTGGCAACTCAGAGCTTCAAGGTCCCAGGTTCCCAGGTGGCTCAGTTTATGTTCTGTGAAGACTTTTGCATGATCTCGCTCTCTCTGTGTGGGCTCTCTGTAGAAGTCCCTCCAACTTTCTAAAAACCAGTAGGTGGATTGGCTACTCTAAAATGGCCTTGGACATGAAATGCATGTGGAGTTCTGAGGTTCAGAGTGTTTCCCTGCCTCAAACATTGAGTTAATAATATTAAAATTCATAATGCTGGCTTATGGAAGTATAATGATTTGGGATCTGAGTACTGATGATATCGTTAGTGCACAATATATCTTGATGTTTTTTATGCTTTTGCTGCCCACACATATTTATAGAATTATTATTCGGTGGCATAACATCCAGCTTGTTTGTGTGACTTTATAATAATATTCAGTGCACTGAGTTGGCCAACGAAATGCATTTAATTTTTTTTAAGACAAAAACAAATCACCATATGGACCATTTCTCTTTATATTCTGCAGGTTTATCCACTATTTAACAGAATAATTGGTTGGTCAATTATAGAAAATAATGTCAGACTGGTTCAAGGTGGAGGTGATTTTGCATCAAGGATCAGCTCTGAGCCCTTTTCTGTTTGCAGTGGTGATGGACACGTTGATGGACTATGATGTTTGCAGATATTGTTAGTTGTGGTGAGAGTAGGGAGCAGGTTGAGAAGAGCCTAGAGAGGTGGCAGTACGTGCTGGAGAGAAGGGGAATGAAAGTCAGTAGGAGCAAAGCAGAGTACATGTGTGTGAATGAGTGAAAGAGTAAAATGGAAAGTTTATAGGACTGTGGTGAGACCGTCTCTAGGTTATGTATGTAACCCTGGTTCCCAGAGGGAACAAGATGCTGCATTAACAACCTTTGGGAACGCCTCCACGTCTCCATGCTCTGAATCACGTGTGGAATCTGTCCAACAGAAAGGCGCGACGTCACCGGCGGGGTGACGTCACAACCAGAAAGCTATAAACGGACATGTGGTGGAGCTGACAATAGCTTTGAGGGGGAACCGAGGGCAACTAAGGAACATACCCCCAGGAGAGATGGGGCCACGGAAAGGGTCTAAAGGAGATAGTCAGAAGAAAACCAGTCTTGACTGTCAGAAACCTTAGACACCTCGGGCAAGGGCTCAAAGTGAGGCTTAGACAGATCCTCCAAAACAACAGCCAGGTCCCACACAGGTACTCCCGGGCGCACACGGGGCCTCCGGGTGCTGCAGAGGAATTGTCACTAAAGGGTGCCCAGCAACTTGTCCAGCAAGCAAAGCAAGATAAGATACAATAGCCAACATGTAATCTTTTATGGTAGAAGGAGCCTCGGCCATGGCTGTACCATGGCGTCAAGCCCGAAAAGGGCTGAGTGAGTAAGGGAAAACCAGAGGGGACAGTGTGATGTCTCTTGAGTCGCAAACAAGTCCACTTGTTCTCTGTAAACTTGCTCCATATCTGCTCCACCACCACTGTTCTTGGCATTTAGTCTTAACACTTTGTGAAGGTGCAGGGCGAGAGTGCAAGGCGAATGGATGGACCCGATATTGGTAAGCTTTGGCCCCGAAAGCATTTCAAAGCATATTGTGACAAACCAGTCCTCAGATCTGATTTGCTTGAGAGTAAGCATCATGAACCTGAGCCTCAATTGTGAGCGGTTCAACTGACGTAAATATAGAAAGGGAAGCAACCCTGCTATCTTTCTTGGGACCTTTGAACTACCGGCTGTAGAACTAGGACTCTCTGTTTTGTGGAGGGGACACCTCAATCGCCTTCTTCCTTAAGAGAGTGTGTTCTTCTTGTTCGATGACCAGAGCCTGCCTGGGGGGGGGGGGGGGGGGGGGGGGGGGGGGGGGGGGGCGGCTGTGAACGGGGGGGGGGGGGGGGGGGGGGGCATTGAAATGGGGGGACCGTCACTTGAACTTGGAGGGACGTGGGGTATATTGGTAGAAGAAATCTGAGGATGGAACTACCAGGAAGAAGGAAAAGAGGAGGTTTATGGGTGTGGTGAGGGAAGACATGCAGGTAGTTGGTTTAAAAGGGGCAGATGTAGAAGACAGAGTAGTATAAAAACGGATGATCCGCTGTGGTGACCCCTAACGAGAGCAGCTGAAAGAAGAAGAAGAATGAACTCATAAGACTCATAAGCAGGTTGTAAATGATAAAATAGTGTCTGATTACCTTTTTCAGCATGGCTGGTTTTATGGATTCATCCATATTGGTTATGTGAATATTTTTGCCACAACATAACTAAAGGGTAGTGTTAGAGAAGCAAAAATTAATAGCAATTAAAATATATATCATGTTTATTTATTATACATGTGTGTTCACACCTCCCTTGACAGGGATGGCTAGAGTTTATGGTGACTATTTCGTCAGCTTTTACTGTGATTGAAGATTAGTTGTGGCAATTTTGCAGCCCATTCAGTATCCAATGTCTCAGTGTTTTATCCTGATCATTGCATAAGACATACACAGATGAATTTGAGAATATCAATGTTGTAACTCTGACCAACAATTGGCCATCCACATTTGTGGTAAATTGCATAAAGAGATAGATTAGATAAATAGATTAGCTCAATAGATGGTTCTGATTGGCTAGAAGGTGTGTTACCTATAAACAGTTGTAACTATAGTAACATAGTCACAGTTGTGTGTGTGTATATTTATTATGGTATTTATAAACAATACCGTAATACGTTAGTTATAGATTAATAAATGTTTTTAATTATTTATTTTATTTTAAAGTGCTCATAGAAGTGGGGTAGCATGGTTTCTGCCCTAATGGGTCTTTTTCAATGCTTGTTGTAAATCCTATTATTGACCACTAGGGGCAATAATAACTAAGTTTGTATTAAATTAGGAAGCCAGGTGTGTCAGAGAAGTATGTGAGGGTGATGCAGGACATGTATGAGGACAGTGTGACAGCAGTGAAGTGTGCAGTAGGAATAACAGACTGGTTCAAGGTGGAGGTTGGACTGCACCAATGATCGGCTCTGAGCCCTTTCCTGTTTACAGTGGTGATTGACAGGTTGATGGACAAGGTCAGACAGGAGTCTCTGTGGACTATGATGTTTGTGGATGATATTGTGATTTGTGGTGAGAGTTGGAAGCAGGTTGAGAAGAGCCTGGAGAGGTGGAGGTATTTGCTGGAGAGAAGTGGAATGAAAGTCAGTAGGAGTAAAACAGAGTACATGTGTGTAAATGAGAAGGAGGGCAGTGGAGGGGTGTGGTTGCAGGGAGAAGAGGTGTAGAAGGTGGAGGAGTTAAAGTACCTGGGTTCAACAGTGCAAAGTAATAAAGAGTGTGTTAGAGAAGAGAAGAAAAGAGTGCAGGCAGGGTGGAGTGGGTGGAGAAGATTGGCCGGAGTGATTTGTGATAGAAGGGTATCTGCAAGAGTGAAAGGGAAAGTTTATAGGACTGTGGTGAGACCTGTGATGTTGTATGGTTTAGAGACAGTGGCATTGAGTAAAAGACAGGAGGTGAAGCTGGAGGTAGCAAAGCTGAAGATGCTCAGATTTTCATTGGGAGTGACGAGGATGGACTGGAATTGAAATGAGTTTATTAGAGGGACAGCGCATGTGGGACGTTTTGGGGACAAAGTGAGGGAGGTGCAATTGAGATGGTTTGGACATGTGCAGAGGAGGGACATGGGGTATCGGTAGGAGAATGCTTAGGATGGATCCTGCAGGAAGGAGGAAAAGAGGAAGGCCAAGGAGGAGGTTTATGGATGTGATGAGGGAAGACATGCAGGTAGTTGGTGTGAAAGAGGCAGATGTAGAGGACAGGGGGGTATGAAGATGAATGATCCGCTGTGGTGACCCCCAATGGGAGCAGCCCAAGAAGAAGAAGAAGAAGTATTAATCTAAAACAAATATTAATCTCTCTATAAAGTCCTTGTACTTCAGTGTATGGAATCACAAGGACTTTATAGAGAGATTAATATTTGTTAAATGACTCTTCTCTACAATCTGTCCCTATGGATGAGCTGCCACTAGCAATAAGTGACAAAGCAATGCATATGTGAAAAATAACAGCATAATGCCTGCATGTGCAGCTCATAGACTACAACAGGAAAGAGCTTTGAGTGATTTAAAAGCAAGCTTATAATATTTACACTGTTTCATCATGCCTGCCATGTATTTAAGTCTGTTCCTGTTACCTTTGGTTAGACAAAAACAGAGTAAGTCTGCAGGCTGATAGAAATTCAATGAGTATCTCTAAGCCTGTGTCTTCTGTTGAGTGCAATGCCACTCCTCAAATTAGACTAGGCTGCAACCCTGGTGCCAGAGGGTAATTGCTTTATTTGCCTCATTGCTTTGTAAATCTGTGCATAATCATTCCAAGCACAATGTATTTCTCTATTTTCTTCTCATTCAAAACAGTCATTTATAAGTAGCTAAGAAACTAACTATGTCACACAAAGTTTATTCCTTAATAAAAAATAAAAAATGCTTGTAATTTAGAAGAATGAAGAGCTTCAGACTAGTTTTTTAACACTGTTTCCCATGAGCCGGAAAGGTCTTGTCTTCTCATGCTTTGAAACTTGATTTCTGTATTTTACCAGCATTTATTTGTGTTTACATATACATATACCTATATAAACAGTATATATGA
>JAAIIK010000080.1:1416386-1418542 GCA_014706435.1 Silurus glanis
AAAGAAAAATAATTGGTAGTCATAATAGATACTGTATATAGTATACATCCATTTATCCTAGTCAGTTGTGGTGCTAAAAACTAATAAACTCCTAAGAATGCTTAATTTTTGTGATTTAGCTTTAATGAGTGTAAGTAATTTTACTTGTACATCACACAAACGTGTATGGATCATTTGTGGTAAATTACATAATCATAAACACTAGGGTAATCTTCTGTTATGCTTTCCCAGCTTTTCCACTGAGAGGCTGCATGTTCTTTCTGCATTTTCTCAATTTGTTTTCTTATTTACTGACAATTTTCTCCTACAGTCTGAATTATAGTGTAGTACAGGTTCTGGCTTTGAACCTAGTCTGACTCTTTGATTTACAATAATGATTTGCTGGCCTTCAGCTTCTCGGTGGTAGCTCAGAGGTTAAGACATTGGGCAACTAGATACTGATCTCATGGCCATAAGTTCAAATCCCCCAAAAAACAAAGCTGCCACTTGCTGAGCCCTTGAGTATGGTGCTTATCCTGCAACTGCTGAGTTGTATCTTGTCCCAAATGTAAATTATTTAGGACGAAAAAGCACTTCAAACAATATATAGACAAGCAATACATAGTTGACTAATTATAGTACAAATTATTAACTTTTATTTATAGATATCTAAAAATATAACAAATAATATAATTGTATTTATAACAGTATTAAGCTTTGTAATTCTTTTAAGTTTGTAATGTATAGTCTTACCTAAAACACTCTCAATATAAACTGTTGAGTAACTGTTGTATTGCTCTAACTCTCAAGGTTATATGCATGGGTACAAGACAAAACTCATCTAAGACTAGAATTCTTAATTGGGTCCTGGGGATCCACTTCTCTTAAATTGCAACTTGTGGTTAAACAAGTACCAATTAAGAAAAGGCTTTTAATCAGATTTGCAAAGTTCTGAACCTTCTATAGAGTACAGGTTTAATATATTTCATGCAAATATGCATCTTGGTATGTTTAGTACATTATCAAGTGTACCTGCATTGAATGACACAGAATTCTTCTTCTTTCTTATTTCTCATATAACAACAAATGAATTATAATTCCTATATGATTTTTTTAGAAAAAAAAAAAAAAAGTAAGAAAGAACATAAACCTGAACAATTTATTTTATCTTTTGAAATTAATTTAAATAATTTTTTGGAGACCACAGCAAAGCTTTGCTGCCCTTCGCACAGCATGTGGTCTGTCTGGACAATATGTATCAGTGGCTCTGCTGGGTAAGGACAATTTTAAATGAAAAATATTAAACTCAGATTGATTTTACTCAAGTTCCACACAAATTCTGCACAGACACGTCATGGTACAAAGGGTCGAGCAAGTAGCCTCAAGACCAATCAGAATAATTTCACCAAACAGTGCAAACAATTTCTATATATATATATATATAGAGAGAGAGAGAGAGAGAGAGAGAGATCTGTCAATGCTTTGTATTTCATTCCGTAGACTGTGCATAGAAAATGAATTTTACACAGCCTCGATGGCACAATTAAATCTTGTCATGCATTACACTAGCACTCAAATCTTGGGGCTCACTGAGCAGAACTTAAGGTTTTGAAAAGCTGTAGACAATCATCCTTGTCCTCATATCCTCATATCTCACGTTGCTTAACAGCAGCATGGAGGTTTCACTGATCACTGGTCTGCTCCTGCTTCTAATACAGGGCATGATTTATCCTAGCATTAAATGAATTGTTCCTGTCATTTTGATCGCATGATGAAGCAAAAATGACTTTCCTTGCGAAAGGTTCTCCATTAAGATCTGCTCAACTGAGTTTTATGGCTGGACAAGTCCACTTTCAAATTCACCTTCCCAGTCAGGCTGATGAATTAGCCTCTGCAGGATTTACAGCCTGTTTTGTAGCTGAAAATGTCGTTTTTTCACCCTTGGTACGGCAAACTTGGCTGGTGCTGTCACTGTATAATATAGTCTTGAAAAATTTGACCTTAAATAAGCTTGTAAATGTATTCCATAATGTGGTATCATGAAAATCTTTTTTTTTTTTCTTTTCTTTATAAATCCAAGAAATAATATCATTGTAATGGCTCACAAATGGCAGGTATAACAAATAGGTGTATTATTATTATTATTATTATTATTATTATTATTATTATTATTATTA
>JAAIIK010000080.1:1418552-1432584 GCA_014706435.1 Silurus glanis
TATTATTATTATTATTATTATTATTATTATTATTATTATTATTATTATTATTATTATTATTATTTAACCCCCCTAAGGTTTATATTACTTGAAGAATTTTCTGTGAGAGTGAAACGCGACAAATTATAGACATTTCTTTGTAACTTATTACAAAAAATTCTTCTATGAAGATAAACTGTAAAATTGCACAATGTATAATTGAATAAAGGGGAAAACATGATCATAAGCTCCAGTGGATCAAAAAAATTGCAAAGAATAAAATAAGATATAAAAAAATTAAAAATTGTTTATGTTCTGATTTGATATGACATTGTTTTGGATGTCATGGAATTTTTACAAGAGGAGATTTTTCTGAGTGTCCCAGTAATTGGCCCAAGAACAACTGATGTCAATCTAAATCTAAAGAAATAGGCTTCTTTACCTTACCATTATTTGCCTGCCATTGTTGCCTAACATTGGGTCAGATCAACATTAAATTCTTCCTGTTAAACCTTAACTTTGTATGAAAAATTCTACCACATTTGCAGTTGTCCATTAGAATTCTCATTAATCACTCATGAGATCACATGCTAAAAATAGTGTTTTGTCTAGAAACATGAAATATGAATGTTTAAAATATTTCTAAAATTTTTGTATTACCATTGCCATGGAGATGAAGTGCTCATGTGCTTGTGTGTGGGTTAAAAACTATCATCATTGCTGGAGAACATCTCTCACCCCCTGTATGAAACGGTTTAATCTCTGAGCAGTTCCTTCAGTGACAGACTGTTACATCCTAAGTGTCTGAAGGAGCGATACAGACGGTCTTTTCTCCCTGCTGCTATTAGACTTTACAATTAAAGCTGCTCCCAGTAAACCAGTCACCATAATACACACTGTTATTACTGTTTAACTGCAATAATACCAATAACAAAGTATTTTAAACACGTGCAATAACAGAATTTCTAAAACCGTGCAATATTACCTGTGTGCAATATGTCTGTGTGCAATCTTATCTTATCTTACCTTGATGATCTGTAACCCTATTTTTTTTTTTAACTGATTGTGATCACCTATTTCATGTTACTACTTGATCAGTAGGTCTATGTATACCCGGTTGCGTGTCACTCCTGCAATGCTTTATTGTTGTCCAAGCCTCATTTTCTGTCCTCTATATTGTAAATATGTATTTCTTTAGTTTTGACACTAGTTCATGTTCTATGTCTCTGATTATAGATTATTCCTAACAAAACTTGCCTATTTAAGTATTGAACTTTTGTTATGATATTTGTATTTACCACAATAATTACCACATACCAAGTTTAACACTCACTTCCTATCACCACATGCTACAACAAAACTATAATATGCATCTGGAATTAATAATAATTAAGAACATTATCTATATTGATCTTAAATAATGAGACAAATACTTTTGCTAAATTACGTCTACAGTATGTAAACTGTATGTTGGAAGAATTTACAATTATTATATCTTTAGCTTCAAATACCAAACTTTATGTACACCTACACATTAGTTTAAGTTCTGTAAAAGAATAACAGGGAGAGTTGCTTCTTTAAAAGTCTTGACAAACTCTTCCAGGTACCCTGAGATGACCTCTGTCTTCAGTTGCCTACCAAAAGTGCTGCAGAATACTGAAGTGATCAATGCCACGGGACATTCAATATGTAAGAGCTTACTTGCAAGTTTGCTGTTTGAGTTATTCTGTTTAAGTGGCACGGCAAGTTTAAAATTCTTTGACCAACGTTATACAGTACAGTCTCTTGTAGAGATCTTCCTGTATAAAGCCATGTGCAAAAATGATGGGTCTCAGTCTGAAGAAAGCACAAGTCATGAGCTTGCATTGACACTCCAGTACATAGGGGGGTGAATTAGTCTTTTCTGTAGAAACATGAAGTAATAGACCCTGTATGTCACATTAATCAAATGGTCCAAAGGTCTAGGTGTAGATGTATACTTTAACCCTAATGTATAATGTGAGAGGGGGCTGAATCAACATAATTCTCCTCACAGATCTCTACTCAAATTGTTCTAACTGGTTCTGGGGTTCTGAGGCAATATTAGCTCAATGGTTAGGGATCTGTTCAGAAAGGCAGCATTTGTTGCTTGGACCAAATATTTACATGGACTTTATATAGTTTCTTTTCACTTTGTATAAAAGCATCTGCTAATTGAATAAGCAGAACTAATTTGCAATAAGCCAAGAACTTTTCCAACACTGTTCAGAGACTGTTAAGATAAGATAAGATATACTTTTATTCGTCCCACAGCGGGGAAATTTCTTTTGTTACAGCAGCAAAGGAAAGAAATAAAAAATAAATGCAAATATATATATATAAAGAATATACACATACTATAATATACAGTAAATACACAGTACAATGTATAAATACAGTAAGAGAAGAAAAAAAGTACGCATTGCAGGTTGTATTTCACACAGGTGGTATTGCAGGTATTGCAGGTAATTATTGCACATATTGCAGATAATATTGCACATATTGTATATTTTGCACATGTAATTATTGCACATATTGTATATTTTTGCACAGGTAATTATTGCATATATTGCAGGTAATATTTCACATGTTGCATGTAATATTGCACACAGGTAATGTTATTGCACAGCTAAAAAGTGATAACAGTGTTGTATTTTTTGGTGACTGGTTTTACTGGGAGCAGCTTTGATTGTAAAGTCTAATAGCAGCAGGGAGAAAAGACCTTCTATAACGCTCCTTCAGACACTTAGGATGTATCAGTCTGTCACTGAAGGACCTGCTCAACGATGTGACGGTTACATACAGGGGGTGAGAGGCGTTCTCCAGCAATGATGATAGTTTTGCTACCATCCTCCTTTCTCCCACCTCCTGTACAGTGTCCAGGGGAATCCCCAGGACTGAGCTGGCCTTCCTGATCAGCTTATCCAGTCTCTTCCTGTCTGCAGTAGAGATGCTGCTGCCACAGCAGACCACTCCGTAAAAAATGGCTGAGGCCACCACAGAGTCAAAAAAGGTTTTCAGTAGCTCTCCTTGCACTCCAAAAGACCTTAGTCTCCTCAGCAGAAAGAGTCTGCTCTGCCCTTTCTTGTAAATTGCCTCAGTGTTGTCTGTCCAGTCCAGTTTGTTGTTTAGGTGAACACCCAGGTATTTGTAAGAGTCCACTCTCACAATGTCCTTTCCCTGAATGTTCACTGGTGGTAATGAAGTTTGTTTGTGCCTACGGAAATCCACTACCAGTTCTTTGGTTTTCCCCGCATTTATCTGGAGGCAGCTCCGTTGGCACCAGTCCACAAAGTTCTGAATAAGTCCTCTGTACTCCCTGTCATCATCATCCATGATCAGACCGACGATGGCAGAGTCATCAGAGAACTTCTGTAGGTGACAGGTTGCTGAGCTGAACATAAAGTCTGCAGTGTAGACGGTGAAGAGAAACTCCAGTGTTGCAGACAATCATGTCAGACTCACAGTCACGAGTCCTCACATACTGTGGTCGGTCTGTGAGGTAGTCCAGTATCCAGGCAGACAGATGATGGTCCACTCCCATGTACACCATCTTATCCCTCAGGAGCGCAGGTTGGATGGTGTTAAAAGCACTAGAGAAGTCAAAAAACATGACTCTCACAGTGCTCCCAGCCTTTTCCAGGTGTGAAATAGCCCGATTTAGGAGGAAGATGCCACTCCAATGCCAGGTAGGTAGGCAAACTGAAGTGGATCCATTGATGGGCTCACCAGAGGTCGGAGATGAGTGAGCACCAGCCTCTCCAGTGTCTTCATCAGATATTGCTATTGCTACTGTTGCTATTCTCTAGATTTTTATGCAAGCCTTAAGTGGTTGAACAGGTGCACAAGCATTTGTCACAGACATATTTTGACACTATTTGGTCAGATCCAGTGGGTGGATGTAAAAGTGACAATTGACAGAAGATTATTTTTGTAGATTTCCTATTTTCAGAGCTAAATTTAAATGTACAATTATATGGGCAAACGTTTGTGTACAACTGACCATAAAATTTGTGCTTTTTAAACATCCCCTATTTACTGTTATATGTACCCATTCAGCTATGAGTCAAGTACTGATGTAGGGTGAGAAGGCCTGAGGTGCAGTCAGCTTTCCAATTCATCCCAAGCTTTTCCATTCAACCAACCAAACCATATTTTTAAGGAGCTGGCTTTGTGCACAAGGGCATTGTCATGCTGGAACAGGTTTGGGTCTCTAGTTCTATTAAAGGGAAAATATAATTCTACTGCATCCAATGGCATCCTATACAATTGTGTACTTTCAATTTTATGGTAACTGTGGTTTAAAACTCAGGTGTAAAAATTGAAAGTAATGACTTTTGTCCTTATTGTTTATTAGTTTTAAATGTGTCTGTGTGGCAGACTACATCATCAGCTAAGCACAGCACATTAGCTAAACCACATTTATCAAATACTTGTTATTTAATCTGCTGGTACAGGCAGCCATATTACACATTCATTGCTGCATAACATAGTAACCATCAACTAACTACAATGAAACAAGTTTACCTGGCATTGTAAACTAACAACAGTATCAGCTAACTCCAGTATCAGTATATTGGTATATATTGGCAAGTGGTATAAAAATGTTCCTTTTAAGATAAAATAAATATTTTTATCTTTATTAAATCTTTATTAAAATAAATAATAAGTTAACTAGCTTTATTACCTCAACCTGTTTATGTTTCACTCCAAACCCATTATTTATTTTTTTTTTTTACTTTGAATGTCTCTCATCCTACGACAAGTTCTCAGGTCACTGCATTCCATTTTTCCCATCAGACACTGCAGCCTTGAAACATGGCCACCCTGGACTCCAATTACCAACACACACTTGAACATTTTTCAGTCACCTCTCATACTGATTCCAATCACACACCTGTCTCCAATTACACTTTTTTAAAGGTGTTTAAATAATTTAGTTTACTTCAAAGCAAAATGCTCAGTTGCTTTACCAAGTAATTTGCTACTTTTCTATTTTTGTAATTTGTTTTAGATTCTAGCCTGTCCTATGTTAAAATGTTTGTTCTGTGCTTGAACGTTCTCCGTATTTTTATCTACTTTTTCTATTGTCTATTGCCTAAGTCTTTATTAAACCTGTCTAAATCTGCATTAGCATTTGTCCAACATTCATTTTATGACACAAGTAGTTGTCAACAACAAAACCTTTAGTTGTATGCACTAAGATTGAGTCTTCTAGAGTTGTATTTAGAATGTCTTCAGTTTTCATTGAAGAATGTGAGATTACCAGTGACTTCTCTGGGGGACACATTTTTAATAGAGAGCTGCACCATAACATTGTGTGAACTGTAAACCATGCACTCTACAAAAAGTAGGTTTAATTGTTTTGTAACCCATTGGCTGTTTTCAAATTCCCACTAATGACAAAGATCTGCATTCCATGTTTCCTCTAAGACAAATAAAGCTAGCCACTATACCTTCAAAATGGTGTTCATGCTACTCCAGAAAATAAACATGCAGAGTAAAGGTCTAACTTTTTAAAACAAACATGCACAAACTGTAGATCTCCAAATTTCCAAATGCGTTTTTATCTATCTGATTGTTTATTTCTCTGATGCTTTTCTACAGTTAAAAAATGTTTTTAAAAAAAATGCTTTTTGAGTTATTACAGACTTTCCATCTGTTTAAATCACTTTATTCATTCTATATTGAAAACCCATGTACTCTTAACCATGTCAAATTAAAAACTTTTTAGAATATGTGGAATTAATTGAAGTGATAACGTGAAATGCAACAAAACAAAACATAACCACTTCAAGCTGTTTGCACGCGTGACATAATGATTAAGGTGTTAGCATTATATACAAATGTTGTCATAACATTAAGCAACTAAGCTTAAATGTCAATTTGGTTGCAACTTTCTAAGAATCTAATTTAATGTACTACATTTTTTATGGTCAAGTGTAATGTTGTTGGTGTTATATATAATCTATGACTATGGAATGTATAGACTCCAGGTGGTTTCACTGTACTTATATGATTCAGCTAAAAACTTAATGTTCTTTGGATCAACTGTAGACTATGAACTAATTCTAAAAACTCTCATAAATTTAATTTGAACTGCCGCCGGCTGGAACATCCTTGAGGTTGGGCAGGGACTGAGGCAGAGTGACGCTCTCTGCGGAGGTCTGAGGCAGAGCAACACCCCCTTCGATGCTCGGGAACAAAGAAACCACCACGTCTGAACGTCAGGAGCGGAGCAGCGCCCTCTCTGGCGGCCTCTGCAAAGCTCGGGAACAAGGAAACCACCCTGTCAGGGCTCGGAAGCAGAGCAGTGCCCTCTCTGGCGCCCTCTGCGAGGCTCGGGAACGATTAAACCATCTTGTCGGTGCTCGGGAGCGAAGTGACACCCACAGTGGAGGTTAGGGGCTGAGCGATGCCCTCGGCGGGGATCAGAGGGCGAGCGATGGCCTCGGCGGAGATCAGAGACTGAGTGACGCCCCCAGCGGAGGTTTGGAGCAGAATCTGGGGTGCGAGGGCGCATTTGGGAGGATTCAGGAGTGCAGTGACGCCTTTGGCAGGACTCTGGGGCATGACAGCACCCTCCATGGGTGTCCGAGGCACGATGACGCCCTCAGAGGGACTCTGGGGCAAGACGATGTCCACGGAGAAACTCTGGAGCTTGACAGCGCCCACTGTGGCTGTTTGAGGTGCAAGGGCTTGGAGGAACTTTGGGCAGCGACGTCGCCTTCAGAGGAACTACGGAGCACTACATCGCCTTCAGAGGGGCCTTGAAGCGTGCCGGCACTTTCGGAGGGACTTTGACGCACGCCCTTCGGAGGAACCTTGGGGTGCGATGGTGCATCCGGAGGAACATAGAAGCACGATGGCGCCCTCGGAGGGGTCTTGAAGCGTGATAGCGGAGAGACTTTGAAGCAAAGCATCGCCTTCAGAGGAACCTTGGAGCACGATTGTTCCTCCTTCCCGAGGAACTTGGCGATGGTGCTATGTTCTTGTTGTGGTCCAGCAGCAGTACGACGTCTCTTTTACGGCCAGGCGGCGGTACGACATCCCTTTCGCAGCCAGGCGCTGATACAACGCCTTCATTGCTCTCAGTAACTGTCCCCATGAATTGCCCGGTGAAACTAGCGTACGAGCCAATATTGCCCCCGTTCAAGCACCACAACTCGACGGCCCTAGAGAGAGCCTCCCCAGACAGGAGAGAAATTAAGATCTTAGCTCGTTCTGTGGGGAATTGGGATGACTGCACCTCAATGTACCTGCCGACGCTCTGTAGGAAGCCGCTACATTCGGCTGCTATGATGGAGAAGCAAGTCAGGAATGCCATCGGGCTTTCGGAGGTGCGCGGCGCCACCACGCTTGCATGAGCCGGAGCCGGCGAGCATGACTCCCGAGGAGCAGCAGTGAGCTTCCGGGTGGAATCAGAAGCAGAACAGGGCTGGGAGTCCGGGAGAGTTACGAACCGTAATGCGGGAATAATGCTGAATACAGGTATAATCCGTATAGTGGGTATAATCCAGAAAGCGGGTATGATCCGTAAAGCGAGTATACTCCGTACAGCGAGTACAATCCATGAGGCAGGTGTAATCAGTAACGCAAGTATAATCATTTGACTCGGAACAAGGAGCATGAACCAGCAGGGAATGCTGGCGGTCTGGAATCCGGTAGATCACTAGACATGACAAAGTAGATCTGACAGCGAGTGAGGTCGGAATGAGAAGTTATAAAGGGGCCAGGTAATGTGGTACAGGTGTCGGCGATTAGCGCAAGGAAAGGCTGAGAGACAGCCTCGGAGGGAGGCGTGGCAGGAGGATCCCTGACACATACTTTACTGACACAGTGGTTGACATGAACATCATTTGACTTCCCTCACAATATATTGTATATAGTAGATAGCTTGTAATGTAATAAGTAGAATTAGTAATAATTAAAATAATTTCAAAACAGTACATGGCAAGAAACATGAAGTCAAGTCAAGTCAAGAGGCTTTTATTGTCATTTCTACTATACACAGTTGTACACGGTACACAGTAAAAACGAGACAACGTTCCTCCGGAACCCTGGTGCTACACTAAACAACATAGAGCTACAACACAACACAAAGCTACATAAAGTGCATCGAGTGCAACCTAGTGCAAACAGTGCAGACAAAAAACAGTACAGACAGACAGTGCAGACAGACAACACAAGACAACACAAGACAAGACAAGACAAAAAAAAACAAATATAGCGCCGACCAGTAAATCTAAAAACTATTCCCGGGAGTGAGTATAACCAGAACAATGTAGTGCAAAAAACAGCAGCAGTCAAGAGGTGCAAAAGACAGCATGTAAACAGTATAATAAAGTGAAATGTGCAAAAAAACAGCAGTAAGAGAGTGGTACGGTCAAGTATGAATAATAATAAATAAATAAATGGTGGTGGAATGGGTTGAGATGGGTAATAAGTGTGTGTTAAGTGTTTAGTCCAGGTTGTACAGTTCGGTAACACACGTTTGAGTGAGTGAGTGTGTGTGAGTTCCGTTTCAGTTCTGTGTGTTGAGAAGCCTGATGGCTTGAGGAAAGAAACTGTTGCACAGTCTTGATGTGGTGGCCCGAATGCTTCAGAACCGTTTTCCTGATGGCAGGAGAGTAAAAAGTGTGTGTGATGGGTGTGTGTGGTCATCCACAATGCTGTTTGCTTTGCGGATGCAGCGTGTGGTGTAAATGTCCATGATAGAGGGGAGCGAGACTCCGATGATCTTCTCAGCTGTTCTCACTATCCTCTGTAGGGTCTTGCGATCCGAGACGGTGCAATTCCCAAACCAGGCAGTGATGCAGCTGCTCAAGATGCTCTCAATGGTCCCTCTGTAGAACATGGTCAGGATGGGGGGAGGGAGATGGGCTTTCCTCAGCCTTCTCAGGAAGTAGAGATGCTGCTGGGCTTTCTTCGTGATGGAGCTGGTGTTGAGTGACCAGGTGAGGTTGTCTGCCAGATGAACACCAAGGAATTTGGTGCTCTTGACGATCTCCACTGAGGATCCATCAATAATCAGTGGAGATTGGTCGCTCTGTGCTCTCCTGAAGTCCACAACCATCTCTTTGGTTTTGTCAACGTTCAGAGACAGGTTGTCAGCGCCACACCAGGCTGTTAACCGTTGCACCTCCTCTCTTATGCTGACTCATCGTTCTTGCTGATTAGACCCACCACGGTCGTGTCATTGGCAAACTTGACGATGTGGTTGGAGCTGTGCATTGCTACACAGTCGTGAGTCAGCAGAGTGAACAGCAGTGGGCTGAGCACACAGCCCTGAGGGGCCCCAGTCATCAGTGTGGTGGTGCTGGAGATGCTGTTCCCGATCCGGACTGACTGAGGTCTTCCAGGAAGACCTCAGGAAGTCCAGGATCCAGTTACAGAGGGAGGTGTTCAGGCCCAGTAGGCTCAACTTCTCAATCAGGTGCTGAGGAATGATTGTGTTGAATGCTGAGCTGAAGTCAATAAACAGCATTCGTACATATGAGTCCTTGTTGTCCAGGTAGGTGAGGGCCAGATGGAGGGTTGTGGAGATGGCATCGTCCGTGGAACGGTTCGGACGATACGCAAACTGCATGGGGTCCAGGGAGGGTGGAAGCTGGGTCTTAATGTGCCTCATGACGAGCCTCTCGAAGCACTTCATCACGATGGGTGTGAGCGCGACGGGACGATAGTCATTGAGGCAGGATATGGTAGACTTCTTCGGCACGGGAACAATGGTCGTTGTCTTGAAGCATGTGGGAACAACGTTACTGCTCAGGGAGATGTTGAAGATGTCAGTAAAGACACCCGCTAGCTGTTCTGCACATTCCCTGAGCACTCTGCCATGAATGTTGTCTGGTCCAGCAGACTTCCGTGGGTTATCACTGCATAAAGTTTTCCTCACTTCAGCTGTGGTTAGACAGAGCACCTGGTCAGTGGGAGGAGGGGTGGTCTCCCTCGCCTTCACATTGTTCTGTACCTCAAACCGGGCGTAGAAGTCGTTCAGCGCATCTGGGAGGGAGGTGTCACGGTCACAAGCAGGTGATGTTGTCTTGTAATTTGTGATCGCCTGGATGCCCTGCCACATGCGTGTCTCCACTGTCCTGGAAGTGGTTGTGGATTTTCTTGCCGTGTGCGCGCTTTGCCTCTCTGATGGCACGGGACAGTTTGGCCCTTGCTGTTTTTAAGGCCACCTTGTCCCCTGTTCTGAAGGCAGAATCTCTTTGTTTCAGCAGCACACGCACATTTGCAGTCATCCACGGCTTCTGGTTGGAGCGTGTAGTGATGGTCTTGGAGATGGTCACATCATCAACGCACTTGCTGATGTAGCTGGTCACTGATGATGTGTACTCCTCCAAGTTGATGGAATCGCCATTGGTTGCAGCCTCTCTAAACATGTCCCAGTCAGTGCACTCAAAACAGTCCTGAAGAACAGAAGTAGCTCCTTCTGGCCAGGTTTTCACCTGTTTTTGAACCAGTTTAGAGCGTCTGATGAGCGGTCTGTATGCTGGAATTAACATAACAGAGCAGTGGTCTGAGTATCCGAGATGGGGCGGGGCTCCGCACGATACGTGGATGTTTGTGCAAACAAGATCCAGCGTGTTCGCTCCTCTCGTTGCAAAGTCCACATGCTGATGGAGTTTAGGACGCACAGTCCTGAGATTCACATGGTTGAAATCACCGGCGATAATAAACAATCCGTCAGGGTGAGCATTCTGCAGCTCGCTAATAGCGCCGTAGAGTTCACTCAGTGCCTCCTTAGCATTAGCACTGGGAGGAATGTACACTCCGACAATGTAAACAGTGGTGAATTCCCGAGGTAAATAAAAAGGTCTACATCTAACAGTCACAAACTCCACTAGCGATGAGCAATAGCATGAGACAAGCACAGAGTTCTTACACCATTCCGTGTTGATATAAACACACACGCCACCACCGCGAGTCTTACCACACAGAGCTGCTTTTCTGTCAGCTCGAAACACGGTTAGCCCGTCTAGCTGGATGGCGGCTTCCGGAACTCTGTCGCTGAGCCACGTCTCCGTGAAAACAAAGACGCAGCAGTCTCTAAACTCTCGCTGTGTGGTTCGCTGGAGTCGGATGTAGTCCAGTTTATTGTCCAGGGAGCAGACGTTTGAAAGAAAAATGGACGGGAGAGCCGGCCGGCTAGGGTTAGCATTTAGCCTAGCACGGACACCCGCCCGCTTGCCGCGCTTCCGCGTCCTCGAGCAGCGCTTCCGACGTCCCCTCTCCCGGCCACCGGCATCAGGTGACACCGAGGGCTGGGGGCCTGGTCTTTGTGGCGGAGGTCGCAGCAAGCCGAGGTTGCGAAGGTTATTGATGACATAATCATGCAGATTATTGGTTGCATGATGCCTGTACCGTAGTAGTGTCTGGTGGTCGTACACATGAACACAGCTGACATGTATTGTGGAAGGTTGAGCTAAATATGGTGAAAGCACCATTTTTGAATCCGGAGAGGCCGCTGCGAGCTACTGCCGCGCCGCCATCTTGGATCAGTACTAAGCATAATATTGTAACTTTTATTCCCTTCACTAAAAATGCTGACATGATAAACTCGAGAGAGTTTCAGACGTTATATCACTGACAACGCTAATGTGTCTTTAAGACACATAAAGATTAAACAGATTGAAATACACCCAGTTATCTGTGAGCAGAATTAAAATGAATATGTATGAGATTAGATTTAAAGCTCCCTTGCTGTAATAATTTTTAAGTACCAGAGGAATAGCACTCTTCCTGGTAGGTCTTTGTGCTGAATTATGCATCACAAATAGGTCATGTTGTACTAAAGTGAAGTCAATGGCAAGAGTGTGCTTCCAAAAGAAGACCTCAGGTTCAACAGCCTTTAATGAATTCAAACCTTCTTCTTTTCTAACAGCCACTTGCCCAGTGCCACATAGTGCATAAAGTCTAGCTGGTACTAATCATCACAGCATAATCCAAACCTCACTTTTAGTACATATTAGGAATAAGTAGTAATAGGCACTTTATAAAATGTAATATTATTAATTATTGTAATATATCTATAAATTAATTCTAAGCACCAACCTTACATATGTAAAAATGCTCAGTATATTTTCAGAATTGCATCCCAGCTAACAATTTGAGGTTAGCAGGTGGTTTTGTCAAACATTATACACTATATTTATAAAAGTATTGGGACACCTGACCTTTCCATCCATATGTGGTTCTTTTGTTTCTTTCTGTTACCACAGAGTTAAAGGCACACAATTGTACACAATGCCTTTGCATGCAGTAGCATTGTATTTTCCCTTCTCTTGGACTACAGTAGGAGACTAAAACGATGAAAAACAAAAAGATGAATTACAATGCTGACTGCACCCCAGGAACTCTCTCTCTCTCTCTCTCTCTCTCTCTCTCTGTCAAGTAAACATGCCCCTGAGGCTCCAGTTCTTTCTTCTCTTTAGATCTGCCTGGTTTATCCTGACAGCCTACCTCTGGATGGAGTCCTTCTCAATTGAGACCACTCTGTGCAGCTGGGGATGGTTCCACATCTACAGCCTAAAGATCCATGAAGCCGCTGAGCAACTCAAAAACTATGAGGACTGATTCAAACTATAATTAATATCAACAGTCTACTACAGTGGCTCAGTACCACAGATTGCATGAATAGATCTGCATTTATCTGCATATATTACTAAACACCTCAACAATGTAATTACAATGAATGGACATTCGGTGCCACCCAGATGAGCATGGGTTCCCTTTTGGGTCTGGTTCCTCTCAAGGTTTCTTCCTTATACAATTTTAAGGAGTTTTTATACAATTTGTTGAGAGTTCCTTGCCACAGTTACTACTGGCTCACTCATCAGAGATAAACAATTATAAGGAAATAACTTGTTTGCAATAAATGTACATCATTTTTTATAACCTTATTACCACTCTATCTGTGTAAAGCTGCTTTGGGACAATGTCCAATGTAAAAAGCGCGATACAATAAAATCTAATTAAATCGAATTGAATTGAATTGAATCGAATCGAATCGAATCGAATCGAATCACCCTACATCAGGACCTGACTTTACTAACGCCCTTGTGGATGAATAAGCACAAATCTCCACAAGTAAAATTCTCATTTGTGGAACATATTCACAGAAGAGTGGAGGATATTATAAAAGCAAATGGGGAACTAGATATGAATTGAGATGTATAAAAATCAGATACAAATCTTATGGTCAGGAGTCCACAAACTTTTGTAAATAAATTCTAGTTTTTTAATCTGTGAAGTATTCCAGGTGTTCTGAGAATTTATTTTGCCTAAATTTTTTTATAAAAACGTAGATATGGTGTATGAGGATTATTTATTTTAAAAAAATTTAAGCAAATCATTATCAGTGCATATGTTTTAGAAACATTTCCAGCTGGTTGAAAGAAACTATTTCCATCAGCATATTGTGCAATCTGCTATTCTTAGTGCATCTGTTTAAAGCTGCACAAAAAGTCTACAGCTAATAAATCAGAAGTCTAACTATTATTTCATTCATAGCCCTGCTCAAGCTCTAAATTCTTTCATAGATTTGAACTGCTTATAAAGTTTGTGTATTTCAGGTGAAAGTGACCATGTTATCTATACTCTTGTTGGCAAGAATGTGAAGGTGAAGAGTAACACTGTGTACAACTAAGCAGATAGATAAATCTGATTTGTGTATGTGGTAGCCTATAATTGGGTGCCATAAAAACTTTCAATAACATTAAGAAAACATTCATTTATTAACTTAAAATGTCTTTGCCCATCTCAGACATCAATAACCTATTTTTAATATTTTTTTTTTATCACCATCGTGTAATGTTTTTCATTGTCAGCTCTCATTTAGGTGGACACTCGAGCTTCCTGCAGCCACTACAGCCTACAAACATGGAGGACACGAAATCCAACTCCCAAAATACACTTTCCTGCTCTCTCTTTCTCCTTCATGCTGATTGAGCACAGGTTTGACCAATTAGACACACACACACACACACACACACACACACACACACACACACACACACACACACAC
>JAAIIK010000080.1:1432594-1444763 GCA_014706435.1 Silurus glanis
CACACACACACACACACACACACACACACACACACACACACACACACTATTTTAAAGACCCTAATTTATGCACAGAATGCAGTAATTTGTTCAAACAAAAAGAAAAAGCAGCTGTAAAGCACTATAGAAATAAACTTGACTTGACTACGTCATTCTTGTTTGTTAATGGTTTGATGGTTAATGGTTTTGTATCGTTCTTTGCATGCTGATTTGAATAACATGGTTGAGGTTTAGCAAATACACAACCTGTCATTAACTAGTATTCATGCTAACTAAGGGTACTAAATTCATTCTGAAGATCAGCGTTTAATTTATAGTATATATTTTGAAATAATCGTATTGGTCAATATCACAGTATTATTGAAAATAAAGAAAAGAAAACAAGAGAAGTCTTACTTTTCTTTCTCCTATGATCTTCAAGAAATTTAGATGATGCAATTTCTTGTTACATTTCATCTGTCGAATATTACGGATCATTACCCAGGGGTGATTGTGTTCATGTTACATTGAGTGAGTGTTGACGGAATGTTGTGAGATTTGTTACAGAATGTTTTAAATTATTTATTTTTCCTAACAATAACCAATTTACATCTTCTTCTTCTTCTTCTTTCGGCTGCTCCCATTAGGGGTCGCCACAGCGGATCATCCGTCTCCATACCACCCTGTCCTCTACATCTGCCTCTTTCACACCAACTACCTGCATGTCTTCCCTCACCACATCCATGAACCTCCTCCTTGGTCTTCCTCTTTTCCTCCTACCTGGTGGCTCCATCCTCAGCATTCTTCTACCAATATAATTCATGTCCCTCCTCTGCACATGTCCAAACCATCTCAATCTCGCCTCCCTCACCTTGTCAGCAAAACATCCTACATGTGCTGTCCCTCTAATAAACTCATTTCTAATCCTGTCCATCCTCGTCACTCCCAACGAAAACCTTAACATCTTCAGCTCTGCTACCTCCAGCTCCACCTCCTGTCTTCTACTCAATGCCACGGTCTCTAATCCATACAACATCGCAGGTCTCACCACAGTCCTATAAACTTTCCCTTTCATTCTTGCAGATACCCTACTATCACAAATCACTCCTGTCACTCTTCTCCACCCACTCCACCCTGCCTGCACTCTTTTCTTTACTTCCCTAACACACTCTCCATTACTTTGCACTGTTGACCCCAGGTACCTGAACTCCTCCACCTTCTCCACCTCTTCTCCCTGCAACCGCACCACTCCACTGCCCTCCCTCTCATTCACACACATGTACTCTGTCTTACTCCTACTGACTTTCATTCCCCTTCTCTCCAGCGCACATCTCCACCTCTCCAGGTTCTTCTCAACCTGCTCACTACTCTCACCACAAATCACAATATCATCCGCAAACATCATAGTCCATGGAGACTCCTGTCTGACCTCGTCCGTCAACCTGTCCATCACCACTGCAAACAAGAAAGGGCTCAGGGCCGATCCTTGATGTAGTCCAACCCTCACCCTGAACCACTCTGTCGTTCCTACTGCACACTTCACTGCTGTCACACTGTCCTCATACATGTCCTGCACCACCCTCACATACTTCTCTGACACACCTGACTTCCTCATACAGTACCACAACTCCTCTCTCGGCACTCTGTCGTACGCTTTCTCTAAATCCACAAATACACAATGCAATTCCTTCTGTCCTTCTCTATACTTCTCCATCAACATCCTCAAAGCAAATAAGGCATCTGTGGTGCTCTTCCTCGGCATGAAACCATACTGTTGCTCACAGATGGTCACCTCTTCTCTCAGCCTGGCTTCCACTACTCTTTCCCATAACTTCATGGTGTGACTGATCAACTTAATTCCCCTGTAGTTACTGCAGGTCTGCACATCTCCCTTATGCTTAAAGATCGGTACCAGCACACTCCTTCTCCATTCCTCAGGCATCCTCCCACCTTCCAGAATCTTGTTAAACAATCTGGTTAAAAACTTCACTGCCAGCTCTCCTAAACATCTCCATGCTTCTACAGGTACGTCATCTGGTCCAACCGACTTTCCACTCTTCATCCTCTTAATCGCTGCTCTCACTTCCTCCTTACTAATCCTATCTACATCCTGCTTTACCAACTCCACATCATCCAACCTTCTCTCTCTCTGATTTTCCTCATTCATCAGCTGCTCAAAATATTCCCTCCACCTTCTCAACACACTCTCCTCACTAGTCAACACATTTCCCTCTCCATCCTTTATTGCTCTAACTTGCAACACATCCTTCCCAGCTCGGTCCCTCTGCCTGGCCAATCGGTATAAATCCTTTTCTCCTTCCTTAGTGTCCAACCTCTCATACAGCTCCTCATATGCCTTATCCTTGGCTTTCGCCACATCCCTCTTTACCTGCTGCCGCATCTCCTTGTACTCCTGCCTACTTTTCTCATCACTCTGTCTATCCCACTTCTGTTTTGCCAACCTCTTTCTCCTTATGCTTTTCTGCACTTCCTCATTCCACCACCACATCTCCTTGTCTTCTTTTCTATTTCCAGATGTCACACCAAGTACTTTTCTAGCTGCCTCCCTTATCACTCCTGCAGTAGTTTCCCAATCACCCAACACCTCTTCACCACCACCGAGCCTCTGTCTGACCTCTTCCCTGAACCTCACACTACAGTATTCCTCCTTCAGTTTCCACCATCTTATTCTTCTTTCAGTCCTCACTCTCCTCCTCTTCTTCTTCGCCTCCAAAACCATCCTACAGACCACCATCCGATGCTGTCTAGCTACACTGTCCCCTGCCAACACCTTACAGTCTCCAATCTCCTTCAGGTTGCATCTCCTGCATAGAACATAGTCCACCTGTGTGCACCTTCCTCCACTCTTATACGTCACCCTATGATCCTCCTTCTTCTTAAAATAAGTGTTCACCACTGCCATTTCCATCCTTTTAGCAAAATCTACCACCATCTGCCCTTCCACATTCCTCTCCTTAAGGCCATACCTACCCATCACCTCCTCATCACCTCTGTTCCCTTCACCAACATGCCCATTAAAGTCTGCCCCAATCACCAATCGTTCTTTCCTAGGTACACCATCTACCACTTCATCTAATTCACTCCAGAATCTTTCCTTCTCCTCCATCTCACAGCCAACTTGTGGAGCATAGGCACTGATGACATTTATCATCATCCCTTCAACTTCCAGCTTCACGATCATCACCCTATCAGAAACTCTCTTCACTTCCACTACACTCTTACTGTACTCTTCCTTCAGAATCACCCCTACACCATTTCTCTTCCCATCCACACCATGATAAAACAGTTTAAACCCACCTCCAATGTTCCTGGCCTTACTCCCTTTCCACTTGGTCTCCTGAACACACAGCATATCTACCTTTCTCCTCTCCATCATATCAGCTACCTCTCTCCCTTTACCCGTCATAGTACCAACATTTAAAGTACCAACCCGAACCTCCACTCTCCTACACTGCTCCTTTTCCTGCCGTCTCTGTAGACGTCTTCCTCCTCTCCTTCTCCTCCTTCGGCCAACAGTAGCCCAATTTCCACCGGTACCCTGTCGGCTAACGATACCTGTGGCGGTCGTTGTTAACCCGGGCCTCGACCGATCCGGTATGAAATTCTCATTTGTGATCCGCATATTTGATTTGGCACATGTTTTACGCTGGATGCCCTTCCTAACGCAACCCTCCCCATTTACCCGGGCTTGGGACCGGCACTAAGAGTGCACTGGCTTGTGCCTCCCTAATGGCTGGGTTAACAATAACCAATTTACATGAGAATCACAAAAAAATTTAAATATATAACATTTTACTAAGCATGCATTATTCTATTTTTTCTCTTTTACAACAACTTTCAACTGTCTTCACATACCAAACTAAAAAAAAAAAAAAATCCAACGTGGTTTTTGCTGAAAAGACTGAGACAAAACTATACTTAATGAGTGTTATGCACAGTTGATGTGATTAGTACTTGCTGTATGAAGATGATGCACTGCCAGGTTTCCTCCACTGTAAATTCAAATGGCAATCCAAATCACCCCTCATCGAAGCTTACATAAATACAGTACACGCACACAGTATACACAGTGCACACTCGCATGCACACACACACACACACACACACACACACACACACACACACACACACATACAGACACCAATTATAGTAAAAGAGGCTTAATCCAACTGAGACATTAAATAGAAGGCTCTTTTTTTTATTTAAGAGCATCTACAGCGGGGAAAATAAGTATTTGACACATCAGCATTTTTATCAGTAAGGGGATTTCTAAGTGGGCTATTGACACAAAATTTCCACCAGATGTAGCCATCAAGCCAAATATTTATTCATACAAAGAAATCAGAACATTTAAGTATACAAGTTGAGTCATAATAAATAAAGTGAAATGACACAGGGAATAAGTATTGAACACATGAAGATAAGTTGCAAAATGGCATAGAAAGCCAGATCACCTGAAATCTGTCAGTATTGAGAGAGAAACCCTGCCCCCTATCAGTACTAATTGATATCTGCTGCTTTAGTCCTAAGTGATGGCCTATAAAGGCTTCTCATTACCCAGGAGGCACACAGGAAAGACTTCATGATGGGTAAAAGCAAAGAACTCTCTCAAGATCTTCGTAATCTTATCGTAGGAAGTTCAAATTGAAGATAGTGTTTCAGCAATCACTGTCCTAATAGGATAAGACTTTTATTATTCATTATACTAAATTATGTCGACAAAATATTCACTCTTGGCCTCTTAGGAATATTGATATCAAACAAATTGTTGGCATATAGCATGAACCAGGCTTATTATCTTGGCTGTCAGAATAAATTTTAGTCTGGATTTTTTTTCTAATCCCACACAAACAGAGCCAAGATCCATGAGAGAGTATTTATGAAGCTACTCTGTATTATTATATGATGATTGCTACTCTGCTTCCACTTATCTGAAGATATATGTTTACTATATCGGTGTAGAATTTTGACAGCCCTAATTAATATAAAAGAATTTCAAATTTTGTTATCCATTGAATGTATCCAAGCTGAACAATCATCAAATAGAACATATGGAACGTTTGTGGTGTGTGAGAGCCAGGAAATGATGCATCAGTGGTAGGTTGAAAAAAAAAACATGCAAAGACAGGAAATAGGTTGATGGGCTGAAAGCAGTGCACAGAAAAAGAGATGAGAAGAAAAAATGTTATCATGTCACCAAATGGATTAAAACTAAAGTAACAAGTCTGAATAAATAGTCAAGTAAAGTACTGATAAAAATCTACTTAAGTAAAGTAACTAAGTATTTTTACTTTGTTACTTCCCACCTCTGGCTTTACAATAAAGTGAAGACTTAAATAATCTTGCTCTTTTCTTTATCTCATGTGCTAGACTGTGAAAATATTGACATCATTTTTTATTATTATTATTATTATTATATTATTATTTATTTCTGAAAACTACACAGTTTCCTGAACTGAAATAGTTTTTCTTTTTTGTGCATATCTCAACCACATGGGCAGTTTTATAATCTCTCCATTTATACCTTTACACATGGAAAAATGACATTACTGTATAAGGTTACAATAGAAAATAAGTTCTCACTTTCTTTTATTGTCATCAGCTTAATTTTCTCAGTTCATGTAAACATAATGACAATAGTAATAGTAATTCAGTCAATACTGTTCTGTTGGTTAAATTCGTTAATGTCTTTCATTAGAACTTTTAAACAGTTTAAAACCTGTGTACAGAGTGTGGAACTGCTTTTCTCTTGATCAGGTCATGAGGAAAACACATTTTGGATTTTTAGTCTGACTGAGAGTTATTAACACTGCCATTGTTAAACTGGTTTCTTACTAAACATGATCATCTGAAAAACTGTTGAGTTACAGTATTGTTCTGTAGTTTCAAAAGAAACTTTTTGTAATAAAAAAAGAAAACAAGAGAAGACATTATTTTTCTTCCCATTATCTTGAAATTCAGATGATGCAATGTTTTTGTTAGATTTCACGTGATTTAAATATTACGGATCATTTCCCAGGGGTGAATATGTTAATGATACACTGAGTGATTGTTCTGAAGGAATGTTGTGAGACATGTATGAATGTTTTTTATCACCTATAATGGATGACTCACGGAAAAAGGATGTTTCAGGCATGAATTAATAAATGGATTCACACAGTAATCAGAAAACTTGAATATTATTAAGCTCTTTAATAATTCTTTTTTAAGCTGTAATGTGCTAAGAAAGACAAATTTTGTATGTAGAGCAGGAGTATTATTTTTGTGTGTTTAATGTTTTCAGATATTTATCTGATATTTGCACATACACTCACCGGCCACTTTATTAGGTACACCTTACTAGTACCGAGTTGGACCCCCTTTTGCCTTCAGAACTGCCTTAATCCTTCGTGGCATAGATTCAACAAGGTACTAGAAACATTCCTCAGAGATTTTGGTCCATATTAACATGATAGCATCAAGCAGTTGCTGCAGATTTGTCGGCTGCACATCCATGATGCGAATCTCCCGTTCCACCACATCCCAAAGGTGCTCTATTGGATTGAGATCTGCTGACTGTGGAGGCCATTTGAGTACAGTGAACTCATTGTCATGTTCAAGAAACCAGTCTGAGATGATTCGCGCTTTATGACATGGCGCGTTATCCTGCTGGAAGTAGCCATCAGAAGATGGGTACACTGTGGTCATAAAGGGATGGACATGGTCAGCAACAATACTCAGGTAGGCTGTCGCGTTGACACGATGCTCAATTGGTACTAATGGGCCCAAAGTGTGCCAAGAAAATATCCCCCACTCCATTACACCACCACCAGCCTGAACTGTTGATACAAGGCAGGATGGATCCATGCTTTCATGTTGTTGATGCCAAATTCTGACCCTACCATCCGAATGTCGCAGCAGAAATCGAGACTCATCAGACCAGGCAACGTTTTTCCAGTCTTCTATTGTCCAATTTTGGTGAGCCTGTGTGAATTGTAGCCTCAGTTTCCTGTTCTTAGCTGTCAGGAGTGGCATCCGGTGTGGTCTTCTGCTGCTGTAGCCCATCCGCCTCAAGGTTCGACGTGTTGTGCATTCAGAGATGCTCTTCTGCATACCTCGGTTGTAACGAGTGGTTATTTGAGTTACTGTTGCCTTTCTATCAGCTCAAACCAGTCTGGCCATTCTCCTCTGACCTCTGGCATCAACAAGGCATTTGCGCCCACAGAACTGCCGCTCACTGGATATTTTCTCTTTTTCGGACCATTCTCTGTAAACCCTAGAGATGGTTGTGCGTGAAAATCCCAGTAGATCAGCAGTTTCTGAAATACTCAGACCAGCCCGTCTGGCACCAACAACCATGCCACGTTCAAAGTCACTTAAATCACCTTTCTTCCCCATTCTGATGCTCGGTTTGAACTGCAGCAGATCGTCTTGACCATGTCTACATGCCTAAATGCATTGAGTTGCTGCCATGTGATTGGCTAATTAGAAATTTGCGTTAACAAGCAGTTGGACAGGTGTACCTAATAAAGTGGCCGGTGAGTGTATGAACACTTTGAAATCTTAGCTTTACATTTCATTAATATTTGTAACTACAGTATTTGTGGTACACAAACCATAGCGTCATCCATGCCTGATTGCAGGCATCAAAGTCTAATCTTATCCAAACCTGTCAATCATGAATAAATATATCTGCACATTATTTGGGCAAAATACTGTATACTTTGCTTTCCTAATGTATATACATTCAGAGTCTCTTAATAGTTTGGGAACACCTGGTCTTTTGTGTTTTTGAGATACATGTTTCTGTTCTTAATAGGCACCAAACAATGTAAAAAACAAAACACAAAAGTATTGGACATTGAATGACATGTAGAAAGGCTATATGAACAGATTGGTACAATTTGGACATTTTGGGCTCTACCAGAAGAACTTATATGAGACAGAGAACAGAAATGATGGTATTAAAAAGTTTGAAGACTAGCTCTGTTTACAAGAAAGTTTTTTTTGCATTCCTGCCACTTCTGGAATGTGTCCTGAAAGTCTTCGTTTCGAATCATGTCAAGCACCTTCTGCGATTCGCACTGGATCTCTGCAATGGTGTCAAAACTGCAACCTCTGAGCTAGATCTTCATTTTGCAAAAAGGGCAAAGTCCGCAGGAGCCAAATATGGCATTTGGGGTGGGTGTGGAAGTGAGATTGTGTTGTTTCCGGTAAGAAACACACGTTTGAAGAGAGCTCAGTGACGAAGTGTTCTAACTTGCTGTCCATGATGAAATCGCAGATGTGGTAACGCACATAGTCAGAATAGCACCAGTTGCACAGCTCCCAGTGTACACAGGACAATATCTTTTGGCACAATTACCTATGAAGGTCGGTGCTCCCTGTGACTGCGTGCAGCATTTTGCTGTAATTTGTTGGCGTGTAACAAAACTCGTCTTAAACCTTTTTGATGCCATCTCGTACCCCAGCACCATGCGATTACATCTGGACTGCAGCTAATCGAAACCTAGTCCACCATACAACATAACAGTGACCCAAAGCAAAAGTCCAATCTCTGTAAGTGTTATTTGGAGAGTAAAAAGTCAGCTGGAGTGTTATCTATAATGGAATGAACTGGCCAGTCTCCAAACCTAAATCCTGTTTAATGGAAATAAAGTTTAACATCTGTACATTTATATATTTGCTTAGTCAAGGTAAATTTTCATACTGTTACATTATCAAGTTTGGTGCATATAAACAAAAGGAACATGTGTCTCTAAAAATAATGAGTAGGCATTTCCAAACTTATGATAGGCACTGTGTAGAACCAAATAGAATTTTAATTGAGCCCTTTTTACTCTATGCATGGAGACAGAATCAATATTGTAAGTTGTTACGTGCCACAAAAGTACGTATGTGTTTGTATAGCTTTGCTGCTGTTTCTGCGCTCCATCTCCCTGTTGTCATGCCTTTCCTTGAATTCAGGTGCCGGTTCTTTTTATTCGGGCATTAAGGGGGATCTACCACACCCCTATTAGAAGCGGACGTCACCAAAGAGGAGGGGCTTTGAGGATTAAAGCGCTGGCATGAGAAAAGGAAAGGGGAGTAGATTGCGAGAGAAGCAGAAACAAGAACATTTTGGTGCTAAAAACTAAAGCAACACTTTCTGTAGTTCACCCCCGGTGAATAGCAATAACTTCTCTTCAGCATATACAGTCACCCTTAATCATCCACTCCTGCTGATAACCTGCTGTTACTTCCAGTTCAAACACGCCATGTGGACAAGTAGTTTGAGCACTGCTACATACCCCCAAGTACAAGTTTCTCTGTCTAGACACACTAGGGTTAGAGGCGAGTGCCACCCGCTGTATTTTTGGCCAGGTTAGGATGTACATTGGTAGGGAAGATGTTTTGTTTTGGCACTGTCACTAAGTCCACCTCTGCGATTCACTATTTCAAACTAATTTCAAAAACACCATATGTTACTTCCCTGCCCTAGTCTTAAAAAGGGAACATAACAAGTACTTTAATAGAAGACATCACACCTGTTATGTAATAGGTCATGACTAAAAGCTACATTAAAGCCAAGTTAAGTGCTTACACAGTCAAAAGATTCTGTAGAAGCTCATAAGTTAAAAAAATATTGTCAATTTATACTCATAGTAATCAAAAATTTAAATTTAAGTGTAAAAGGGCAAAAAATTACTACTGCCATTTTTTTTTTTTTTGGGGGGGGGGGGGGAATAGGGGTTGGTAATATTTTAAATATTTTCTGAATATTCTCCACCTCTTATCTTGAATAATCAAATTTTTCTAATAGTTTTCAGCAAATTTTACTAAAACAGACATTATTACACATCTACTGACACATTTTTCATCTTTCAAAGGGAAGCAAAATTAAATGTATTATCTATAGTTGTGGAAATGGCTATATAGTGTTTATTTTATGATGATGCATAATTATAATACATTATAATATTGTAATTATAATGTATTAGAATTATAATATTAAATTATAACTATAATATTATAATATATTATAATAATAAACACTATTAGATAAATTCAACTCTTCAAATGTTTTAATTTGACATCAATTAATTTTTTGCAGTGTGATACTGACTACTATCATAGCAGGTTAATGGTCTGTCCCTCATGTGTCCAGGTGTAGAATAATGAATTTAGCCCCAGCTGCAGGTTTACTTTTCTTCTATCTGCACTGACTTGGACTCTCAGCAATTGAAGAGACTATAGCAGAAGACTTTCCAGGAATTTTTAATAGCTGTTGTCCTGCGTGACCTGTGACAGGTGAAATGAATGCTGGAAGCGTCTCCTGTCTCTCAGTGCTTTGCATGGCTCTGACACTGACCCACATCAGGCAATCCAGGCATTTTAATGAGCACCTTTTTTATTCGTATCCCTCTTTCTTTTCTCATTTCTGCAACCCCTTCTCGGCTGTGGGTTTCGAGGGGATGTCTGTCTCAGCACCACCACTGCAAATATTCTGCCTTTTCTCTGACAGCTTTCCATCAGTATCTTATGCATATGATCACAGATTAAAACGTTTACAGAATTCGCTGTATATTTGTATATGATAGCTTGCTAACTGTGCTCAGCTGTGTAGGGTAAAATGAATGTAGGAAATATTCTGTTTCATAATCTCAATTCAAATGTTATTTTCCGCTTGTTTTTTTTTTTATCACCATCTGGTCACCTGCCAGTTGCAGCCGATTGCACTTCCTGCCTCTAGCCTCATATTAGCATGATGCAGCAAATGCCACATCCTTCTCTCTGCACAATGATGAACCTAGGTGTACAGGCTAAAACTGTTCTTTTTAATGGTCACACCAAAATACACTGGTACAAGGCATTATTATAATAATGTAGTCTAATAAATCAAATAATCATCCTGTGTAACACTGCTGACACTCATTCTGCCTGTAATTCAAATCACCTGCACCTTAATGTGCTCAGTGTTTGTGCACATTAATCACCTGCACATTAATATGCTCAGTCATATTACTGAGCAGTATTTATAATACATGCATTGCAAATACTTATTTTAAATATAAAATAGTATTTTGACATTTGTATTTGATAGACACATAATATATTAATATATTTTTGATTAACAATCAAAAATATATTAATATATTTTTGATTAACAATCAAATAATTAATTAGTTAGAATCTAGTTGCTATGAATACAGGTGCCATCAGTTGTCTTCTTATGAATGACTTGTTTTTCATTGAGTCAGTGTTGATGATGCAAAGTAGAAGTTTGTTACCAAACACCAAGTAACTAAATTAGGATACAGTTATGAGTCTGTCAGGCTGCAGACGTGGAAGCAGATAAAGTCCGATCATTGTCTTTAATTCAACCCGTACAACACAAAAACTCTCACAAGCCGAGCGAATCGAGTTCTCCATCATGAGCGCGAATGTCCAAAACATAATCCCAATGAAAGTAAAGCTTTCGGCCATGAGTAATCCAATACGGAAGTGGTGTTCGGAGCTATAGCCAGCGGTGACTGCCGGCGGTCGAGCAGCCACGCAATTTACCGGCATGACAATATAACGACCGACAGCATGTGACTCAAGAAAGTGAGCTTAAGTAGTCTGTTCCTTAATGAGCCTCAGCTGTCGGTAATCTTGGAAGGCAGCGTGACTGCTATCGAGGGAGGCGTGGCAGGGTGAATCCCTGACAGCTTACGAGGGGGGCGTGGCAGGGGGATCCCTGACAGCTATCAAGGGGGGCGTGGCAGGGGGATCCCTGACAGTACCCCCCCCTCCAGGGGCGACACCCGACGCCCCAAAACCCACCTATGCCAGGCGGGCCAGGGCACTCCGACGAAGGCCTCCTTAGTCGCCTGGGAGCAACGGAGGCCCGGTGAGCATCGGCGTTGAACCGAGGACGAACGGGAAGCACCCAAGGCGATGCGGTGTCCTCTGCGGAGAGCCGGAACGGAACGACACCCAGCAGGCGGATCCGGAACGGAGCCACGCCCTCGGTGAAGACGGGAGGCTGAGTGAAGCCCCTGGCGGGGAACCGGAACTGGACGGCAACCATGACAACTACCGGGGAGTGGAGGACGTCCCGGGCGGAGACCAGAGGCCGAGCGACATCCCTGGCGGAGATCAGGAACGTCGTACCACCCTCTGAGGGACCTGGAGGACCGACGTCGCAGTCAGAGGGACCTGGAGGACC
>JAAIIK010000080.1:1445683-1464633 GCA_014706435.1 Silurus glanis
CCTGGGGACTCCGTGGCCGGAGTGAACGCTCCTGGGGACTCCGTGGCGGCTCGGCGCTCTCGTGAAGGGTCTGTGGCGGCTCGGCGCTCTCGTGACGGGTCTGAGGCGGCTCGGCGCTCTCGTGACGGGTCTGTGGCGGCTCGGCGCTCTCGTGACGGGTCAGTGGCGGCTCGGCGCTCTCGTGACGGGTCTGGGGCGGCTCGGCGCTCTCGTGAAGACTATGCGGCGTCGCGGCTCTCTCGTGAAGACACTGCGGCGTCGCGGCGCTCTCGTGAAGACTCTGCGGCGTCGCGGCGCTCTCGTGAAGACTCTGCGGCGTCGCGGCGCTCTCGTGAAGACTCTGCGGCGGTAAATCACGCTCCTGGAGACACTGTGGCGGCAAGGCACGCCCACGGGAACCTCGGAACAGAGCGGCACGCCTGTAGATGCTCTGAGACGGCATGATGCGCTCGCAGACGGCCGGAGATGGTGCGGTGCGTCCACGAGAACCCCGGAACACAGCAGCGCGCGTGTAGAGACCCTGAGATGAAGCTGCACTTTCATCAAAACATTGGGGCTGAGCTGCATACTCATTGGAGATCTGGCACAGAGCCGCGTGCTCTGGAGAACCTTGAAATGGAGCACATTCCTCCTCAAGGGGACTGTAGTGGAGATCCACCACCTCTATCCCCAACTTCCCCAGAAGCAGCCCGCTGAATTCGGTGAGTGAGCCGAAATTGCCCCCGTTGGCGCTCCATAGTGAGCTGGCTTTGGCAAGAGCTTCACCAGACAGGAGGGAAATACAGAGAGCGCGATAACGACCACATACTCGCCGATGCCTTGCAGAAATCCGCCCAATTCCTCTGTTTTCCCAGAAAAATGAGCCGGTAATCCATTCGCGCTCTCTGAGGGGCGTGGCACAGCCGCGCTCGCATGATCCGGCTTCTGTGGTTCTGAACCGCGAGGAGCGGCACTGAGCTTCCGGAGGAAATCCGAAGCCGGGTTCAGCTTCCGATCCGTCGCGGTCGGAAACGCGATGTGTCGAATCCGTGTTTGGTTTAGGTCGGTCGTTCTGTCAGGCTGCAGATGCGGAAGCAGATAAAGTCCGATCATTGTCTTTAATTCAACCCGTACAACACAAAAACTCTCACAAGCCGACGAAAACAACAAACACTGACATCCGCGCGAATCGAGTTCTCCTCGAGTCATGAGCGCGAATGTCCAAAACATAATCCCAATGAAAGTAAAGCTTTCGGCCATGAGTAATCCAATACGGAAGTGGTGTTTGGAGCTATAGCCAGCGGTGACTGCCGGCGGTCGAGCAGCCACGCGATTTACCGGCATGACAATATAACGACCGACAGCCTGTGACTCAAGAAAGTGAGCTTAAGTAGTCTGTTCCTTAAGGAGCCTCAGCTGTCGGTAATCTTGGAAGGCAGCGTGACTGCTATCGAGGGAGGCGTGGCAGGGTGAATCCCTGACAGTTTACGAGGGGGGCGTGGCAGGGGGATCCCTGACAGCTATCGAGGGGGGCGTGGCAGGGGGATCCCTGACAGAGTCATTCGCAAACTGTTAAACATTAAACTGTCGGTTACTTTAAAACTTACCTTCATCTGGGAGATCACAGGGATTATGTATGTGAATATTTGGTCCGTTAACTGAGGAAAGCTGTTGCTCTCTGACATTGTTTACTTAATCAACTGAGTCGGTGTAATGATGAATTAACAGATCAAATAGGCCAATTAATGGAAGTTTTGTGAAAAAATTGCATGCTCCCTTTTAAAAGTATTTTTTTTGTATTTTTCAATACAAAAATAAACAGTAGTTTATTTTGATACACTTGAATTTAAGGTATTTGGTATTTTATTTCAAGACACATTTCGATGTATCTTTGCCCAACCCTGAAAGTGCTCATTATAGAGTATTACAGTATTTATTGTACAACAACACATACACATAGATTTATATAGTACGTGATGCACAAAAAGCTTAGTCTAATAATATATTGGCATAAAGATTTTTTTTAATGTGATATTTAATATAATAAATCTTTTATATGGTACAATTTGCAACAAGAAAAGGATATCAGTGCTTTATAACAAACCCTTGGCATCCAGACAGTTAGTTTCTGAAAACATTCAGCTGAAATACTTTGCCCTGCCTCTTGTAAAACATGCCAAGGTGTTCTTCACTAGGAGATTTCTTTCTGACTTTGCAATCTAGTTCATCCCAGAGTAGTTCAATAGGATTTAGGTGCTGTGACTGGGCAGGCATTCCATAATAGATAACACTCTCTCTATGGTCTCTCTCTCTATATAAAGTTTACAAAGCTTATGCCTTATGCCTTAGGTCAGTGTCTTTTTGTACTATGAAGTGTGATGCAGTCTAATTACATTATATCTACTGTTCTCCATCTTAAAAGGTGTTTTTATTAGTGCCAAAAGTGGCAATTAGTGGCAAATTAGTGGCTATTTCAAAACTTTTTACTTTCTAAATACATAATTAAACCTTCTAAATACATAATTGCATACAAATACATAGAACATTTTCATTACGTAACATAGGTTTTGGAGTGTTTACAAAAAGGAGGGGAAAATAGAAAAGAAACTCAGTGTTCTATCTTTAAGACTTTTGTGTTTTCAGACTTTGTGTTTTCAATACTCTGTATTTAGAGAATTAAAAATTAGAAACTGGTGAGCTAGAGCTACAACTGTTTTATAGTTTAAAAACAGTACAGTATAGTATAGTTTATCAGGTTGTTTATTAAATTAATATGTGTAGATGATTTTTCTACTTATTCAGAAGGCGTATTTTTATTATTATTATTATTATTATTATTATTATTATTATTATTGTTATAATTATTATGGGGCCAAGCACCCTTCTTCCTAGGGCCACAGAACTGTCTAATAAAGAGAAAATTTTTAACACATTTGGGCCAAGTGCTGCCAATGCTCTAGTACCAATACTGGGTTAAGTTTGGGACTAATTTGAAAGTATGTTTCTGGTTATAACTTTCAAACAGTATATCTGCATTTTAATAGCCAGAACCTCCATGGATTCCATGGCTCAAATTTTATTCTGCGTAATTATATTTTCTGTCAACGTATTTTGTAAAATAAAATTTCTTTGCTACTCCTCCAAACAAAAACATCATGACTGAAATAACTAATCACTCTTGAATCCCTTTCCCTAAAGTCATTGCTCTGCTTTCCTTTGATTGCTTAGGCAACAATCGTAGTGTGTCTAGGAATGTGCAGCTCACTAAGTATGAATATTTAGCCCCTGAAAATGCTACTGACTTGCAACTATTCTTCTTCTTCTTATTATTATTATTATTATTATTATTATTATTATTATTATTATTATTATTATTATTATTATTGAAGATTTAGGACACAAGTCAGAACTTTCTGTCTCAGACATGGTTGCTGACAGTTAAAATAGCAGCTCTGAGTCACATCAGCTTCTGTTAGATCTTTTTCTAAGGAAAATGCTAGTTTTCTTTGAAAGGCTGATATTTCATTTAGCTAGACCCAACATTTTTCAACATGTAAACGATTTTTGTCTCTTCCAGTATGTGTTGCCTGGGGGATGGAACAGAAATAACAAATGAAAGTTGGTCTAAAACTTTTGAAAGTCTAAGTGTGAACCACATTTAATCAGCACTAGCAGTCCATGCAAACTCGCGTGGCAACAGCAAGAACATGCCTCTTTGTTTAGAACTGCGCTGCAGAAGGGAAATGAAGAGAAAGAAGCAAATGTGCTTTTTCCGAGTATTTTTCTAGTAAATGTTCAGTCACTGGTCAACAAAATGGACGAACTGAACGCTCGGATATCATTTCAGCAAGACACCAGGAACTGCTGTGACCAGGAACTGCTGTGACTGACGTGGTTGGACACCATCGTTCCGGACAGCGGAGTTTCACCTCCCGGTTTCACTATCTTTTGCCAGGACAGAACATCTGCTTCGGGTAAGGACAAAGGTGGCAGTGCTTGCATTTTGGTGAACTCTCATTGGAAAACAGATGTTTCAGGCATTGCCAAACACTGCTGTGCTGATGTTGAACTTATAACAGTTAAAATACAACCGTACTTTCTCCCACATGAATTTAGCTCAGTCATTCTAACAGTGACCTACATACCACCACAGGCAGATAAAAGTAATTCTCTGGACATTCTCTATGAAACATGCGATGGGGATGCAAAACAAATACTCAGATGCTGCTTTTATTGTTGTTGGGGACTTCAACAGGGCAAATCTGAAAAAGATTTTCCCCAAATTAATTCAACAAAAAACTTTTCCTACTCAAAGTAAGCAAACGCTTGATCACTGCTATACTGCACTCAAGGACAGCTACAAACACCCTTGCAGTGAAACTCCCAACAGACAGTAACGATGGTGCTCTATCCATCTCCTTGCATGATTTGCTTAGATCATTCAGGGCAGTTAACCCAAGAAAAGCACCAGGTCTAGATGGCATTCATTGTCACTGCCCTGTGGCTCTAACCTCCACCATCATGAAGTGCTTTGAGAAGCCACATCTGTTCCTTCTTGCAGCCACCATGTACCCTCTCCAATTAGCATACGGGAAAAACAGACTGACAGAGGACGCCAATACTTTAGAGATAAACAACACACACATGGACAAAAAAATACTTACGTCAGAATGCTGTTAATCAATTACAGCTCTGATTTAAGGCTGAAAGACTTAGGACTGAACTCTCACTTGTGTAACTGGATTTTGGACTTTTTGTAGAACAGACCCCAAGTGGTCAGAATCGTAGAAAGAGTCAAGAACAGCCTCTGACAACATGTCCTGGTCCCTGCACACCAGGGATGAACATCAGTTGTTAAATCAGCTCGACTCCACTTTCTGTTTTCTCAATAGTTTGGCCTGCCCCCCTCCAAAGTCCCCCCAGTTTCTACAGATGAACCATCGAGAGCATCCTAACTGGATACCTGACCGACTGTATGGCAGCTGCACAGTACTAGATCACAAGGCCCTACAGAGAATCGAAAGAACAGCAGAACTCATTATTGGAAATAAACTCGCAGCCTTGCAGGTCATCTACCGCACATGGTGTATGAGGAAGGTGAAAAAAATCACAGCTGATCCCAGTCACCCAACACACAGCCTGTTCAACAAACTGTCATCAGGCAGACACTACCGAAGTATACATTCCAGAACCAACAGGTTGAAGAATAGTTTTTGCCCTCGGGCTTTCAAAATCATCAACAAACTGTAATACAGTCTCACTACAAACCACAACTTCCAACTGACTTTGGTTGAGATACATTTATACAAAGGCGACATGTGAATATATTTACTTTTTTTTAAATGGTCTGGTGATGGATGCAGAAGAAGCATTGCTTTAACCTGTAATGTGGAATTACTGATAGCTGATAAAAGCAGCTAGAGGTTATTGAGATACTGACATTTGTGTAAAGCAGCTTAACTTGTTTTCTTTATAATTGGCTATTGGTGATAAAATCCTGGCAGTAGCAACACCAAGCCTGAGATAATGCCAGCTTGTGGACATGCGTCAATAAATTTAACAGCAAAATGCTGATTGATACGCATGTTCCTTTTCCTCCTGAATTTACCTGTATAGTGCCAGATGCCTGTCCACTTATAGTTCAGTTTACATTCTGTACATTTTTTACACAAAATATACATTCTGTACATTTTACTTTCATGCTAACATGTTTAATTAATAAAAAAAATCATATAATGGGGCATGCTGTTATAGAAAATGAATTGATATGAACAAAAAGTAGTTACTGTTACCATTCTAAAGTTTTTAAGATTTCTGGACTGTTTTATTTCTCAGAGTGTTGCAAACTAACAAATGATTATTCCATGTGTCATGCATTTCACACCCAGGCCTTCAGTGGTGTCCTACCTGAGTCAATCCACCTCTTAATACCATCATTATTATGTTACAGCTATATTGATTATACAGAATAATAATCAATATTATACAGAAACACAGTATAAGAGAGTGCTGCATCACAGACAGGTATCTGATAAAGTGAGAATGCCATTATTAAAGCAAGAAACCCAATTACCACAATTGAACAAGTCTCCTTTCACTGCAGCCACAGCTGCACAGCCCGCATACATCATCTCTAGCAGAAGCATCAATATTAACCTTATAACATGGCCCCAGGTTCTCTGTGCATTTTGTGCCTTTTTACTGGGATTACGGTTTTCCTGGGGACTTGGAATTAAGGCAAATTGTGTGTTTTTGTGCAAATTCTATGGTAAAGAAAACAAAAGTATCAATGGCACATAAAAAAAAACTGTTTTGTTTTGCTTTGTTTTCAACAGCAGCTGGGAAGGTTGGCAAAGTCTTCTTGAAAATGGCTTTTTTAGTATATCTGTGACGAAATCCATTTCTTCTCCTTTGTCAGCTATTGTGAAATGGATAACAACTTTTTAGCTATTAAGACAACAATTGAGCTTGTGCAGTTTGCAGATCTTGCAGATATTTGCAGTTTGCAGCTATAAAGATATTGTGCGCCTGCTAGATTGTCCCCGGTGTCACCAACTCAAAATCTGATTGGTTAAAGCTTCATTGTCATGCATTATAAACTTACAGGCACCTCCATTGTTGATTCTGAAGCCATCAAGACATATTTGTTTGACCCTGGCAAAAATTATGTCTGAAATATGATTGGATAGAAAATCTCACCATTTACATCAACAAACTGATAGCAATCAGTCAAATAAGACCTGAGCCAAGAGAGAGCTGTTCCCTTTATTCCAACAACGTTCTCAAGTCTAGCAAGTAGTATAGTGTGATCAATGGTGTCAAAAGCTGCACTAAGGTCGAGCAAAACAAGAAATCATTCCCAATAGTCTGTTTTCTTAATTTCATAGCTTTTCTCTTGATTGTGCTGCTTACAGGAGCATATGTTTATGTTAGTTCTCCACACTCTCTGAGGTAAAGTTTGGTGTTCCTCAAGGATCTGTCTTAGGCCCTCTGCTTTTCTCTTTATATATGCTGCCTCTTGGTGAAATTATACATAAACATGGTATTCGCTTCTATTGCTATGCTGATGATACACAGCTGTACATTTCAGCAAAGCCAGATGAGAGAGATCAGCTTAACAATGTTGAGAAGTGTGTAAAGGACATTAGACAGTGGATGCTTGATAACTTTCTTCTGCTCAACTCAGATAAGACAGAAGTACTTTTACTAGGACCACATGCAGCTAGAAGCAAACTTTCCGATTACGTAGCATCTCTGGATGGTGTTTCTGTTACAGCGTGTACGGCTGTCAAAGACCTTGGTATTATTATTGACCCTAGTCTTTCCTTTGAGGCTCACGTGAATAATATCACCAGGATCGCCTTCTTTCACCTTAGAAATATTGCTAAAATTAAAAAATAGGATGTCGTTACAGGATGCAGAAAAACTAGTTCATGCTTTTGTTACTTCTAGATAAGACTACTGTAACGCTTTACTGTCTGGGTGTGCAAATAAGTGCATAAATGAGCTTCAGTTAGTTCAGAATGCAGCAGCAAGAGTCCTCACTAGATCTAGGAAATATGACCACATCACCCCTGTTTTAATCAGTCTACACTGGCTCCCAATCAAATCTCGCATTGATTATAAAATACTACTACTGACGTATAAAGCACTTAACGGTCTCGCACCGCTATATCTGAGTGAACTTCTGTACCAGTATGATCCTCCACGCCTACTTAGATCAAAAGGTGCTGGCTATCTGTTGGTTCCTCAAATAACGAAGACTACAGCAGGGGGCAGATCTTTCTCTTATAAAGCCCCACAGTTATGGAACAGCCTTCCAATCAGTGTTCGGGACTCAGACACAGTCTCAGTGTTCAAGTCGAGGTTGAAAACATATTTATTCAGTCAAGCCATTGATCAGTAGATTTTTTCTTAGGTAAAGGTGCAGCTCTGGAGGGAACATGGATATAGAGTGTTTGGTGAACTGGGATATTTGTATGCTGTCGTCCCCTCACATTCACACGTTCACTCAGGTTTGTTGACGGTGGTGTGGTGGGTCGTCTCTTATCCCAGAGATCCCTCATGTCTGTGTTACCTTCTGGTTCTCCCTTTTAGTTATGCTGCCATAGCGAGTCTTGCCGGAGTCCAAACTGCACAGTGATATTAACTTTCATACAACAAAAAGGACACTTAATAATCCATATCCTTCTCTTCCTGTCACCCTCTTTTCTCTCTCTCTCTCTCTCTCTCTCTCTCTCTCTCGGTCGAGTTAATCTTGCTCCTGAGGCTCCAGTGACCATGTTCCTGCCCCTCTCCCCTCCGTGGATCTTCCCACTTCGTCCAGGCCTGCCTCTGGATAGTGTTCTCTTCGACTGGAGGCCACTCTGTGCAGCTTGGGACGGTTTCTCATCAACGCCTTGGGTGGTTCCATGAAATTCCGGAGTAAGAACGGGCGCTTTGAGGATGGATTGGACTGTAGTTAATGTCAACAGTCTCCTACACTGACTCAGGAATACAGTTCGCTTCTGATCATCATCACTGCACCCCGCAACATTGTATATCTGCTACAAATGGACATTCGGTGCAACCCAGATGAGGATGGGTTCCCTCTTGAGTCTGGTTCCTCTCAAGGTTTCTTCCTTATGCCATCTCGGGGAGTTTTTCCTTGCCACAGTCGCCACCGGCTCACTCATCAGGGACAAACTTACTCATAAAGAACATATTCATTTTTAATCACCACATTATCTGTGTAAAGCTGCTTTGAGACAATGTTCATTGTTAAAAGCGCTATACAAATAAAAATGAATTGAATTGAATTTAATACATATTAGGGAATGTTCCAATAATAAAAAATATTCCAAAAAAAATATTCCAATGTCACTGTCAGAATGACATTATATCTTTTAACTTAATTCCTGTCATCAGTTATGGCATCCAGTATTTGTTACCATGAATGAATATGACAAATGATGCAGCTCATCATGCTGTCCTGGTGAGTTAGCTTTACTTCTAACTAGTACAAAACACTGGTGCTGGAGACGACTCCTATAAATTCCCTAAATGAGTAAATAGCTCCTCGAATAAAAGTTCACCATATAAATAGTAGCAAACTTAAAAAAAATGCTTTATGTGATGTATTGTCTAAAGTACACCATGTTCCACACAGCTGTTCATCAATTCATCTAGAATTGCTATTTAAAAAAAAATTTACCACATTGAGAATTGGGAATTCAACAGCTTTTTTGTATAAAGCCATTGTAAACAATGACCATCTGCTCTGTTTTTACCTACACAGCTAACCAAAACGTGTTGCTTGTGCACTGTGGTTTTAGAATTTAATTCTTCAGTTACTGACAATGTAATGCTCATTAATAAGGCCTGCGTTTCTCAGGAATGATAATGCCTTTTCTTTGACCCTGATGGATTATGTGAATCCAGGAAGACTGCCATTCAATCCATGTATAATTTATTACTAATATCTATGAGAGATCGATTAGAGTGCATTTGTAAGACTTTAAGCAGCAGGGGATTCTGATATGGAAATCATATCTCAACATCTAGTAATACTAAAATGCATTATGTAACATTTTCCAAAAAAAGTGCTTAGTAAGTGTAAGACTTGTCCTTGCTCCCAATTATCCAGAACAGAAGAGTCTCTACAGAAATGCTGAGGAGTAGATTCCGATAAATGTAAGTTGTTTAGCACATCTTTGTCATTTCTGCTGAATATTAATTTTGCTTTAAGTCAGACATTGTTTCATTGTTTCTATATCAAAAATTGCAGCCATTATAATTTGTTCTTTGGCTGTGGGCTTTAAATCAACAACCACAAAAAAAGCTTTATATGATGTAGCATTAAAGGCTGTACCGAGGCTTGCAAAAATAAATTTTGGATTGCCAAGATAATTCTAAATGATGTTTCACAGCCTTGTTTATTGTATTTTCCTTGGGGAACATCACACGTTGTTGTTTGTATTTTTTTTTCTTTCTCAAGCTGTGAATTTGGTACGTTAACACGTTTTGTTGCTAGACAGTTCAGCTCAGTATTGAGCTACAAGTTCATTATCAGTTTTGATAATTAGCTTGATTGTTATCCAACTTCTAAGCTGTTCTACATGCCATTTTTTTCCATTCGGGCCTCACTCTGCAAATTGAATAAGATATTCACATTATTATTACACACATTATGCAAGTGATGTAAAATGGAACAGTTTTTACAGTGCTCACCATCACTACTGATGTAACCTTCCATCAAAATAATTCTGTTAATGGTTTTCAGCATGGTAGTGGAACATCTTGAAAAATGGGGGATTTTGTTGAAACTCACTGTGTAATTTGTGTGTGTAGTACCTCACTCTTTGTCAAAAAAAAAAAATTAATAATTAAATTCATGGCATATGTAATGCTAATGTTCTTTTATTCTGGAGAACATTTGTCATGAAGTGGGAAGACACAGGCACACACACACACACACACACACACACACACACACACATATACTCATACCTAGGGGTAATTCAGTACCAGTCAACATATGTGTTTAAAAAGTGGGAGAAACCATAGAATCCAGAGAAAACCTATTTGGACACATTACAGAATTACAAAGTTAAGATTTGGCATTTCTTATTTAAGGTTTTTTCTTTTTGTAGTATAAATGGATAGTAAACTGCAGATCTGTCTATAAAGTTATCTCCCACTCTCTAAAGCTTTCTTAAATAGCAATTCTTCATTGTTCAGAAATCAAAAGTCCTCTGAGCAAGCCTTAGGGAGTCAGGGTCCCTGTTGAGGCTCATAGCTATAAGCTGTCCTCCTTCACCTTGTAAGGATCCAGCCCGAGGGAAAGGCCTGGAGCAGGACACGGCAGGATGAATTGTGCTGTTTTAAGGGGCCAGAAGGGAGCTGGAGAATTATGACCGAAGCAGAGAGAAAGGTTAAAAAGGTTAGAGAGAACCATTTAAAATGTGGGCTTTTGCAAACAGACAAACCATTTTGGAAAGAAATCAAGAACAGACTGTTTACTGAAGATTTATACACATACTGTATATAAAATAGGTTTGCTTAAAAAAAAGCATTTAAATGAGAAATCCTTGACATATTCCCTCCAGAAGAACCCTTTTAGTTATATACCCTTTCAGTAATATACCCCTACAGTTATATACCATTTCAGTAATATACCCTTTCAGTTATATAATGTGAGTGGATTTAAGCATGGGTGTGTTTTAATTTGAATAATTTCCACCAGATTTATTTCATTTGCATAGCATCAACTGTTAGCTAACCTGACATGTAATTAAGCCATGTAAAAAAGATTCTCTTATAAACACATAAAGACTTATAAACACATTAAAGGCTAGAAAATGATAATTGAAATCTAGGTTCATTTTTGTACATAATCCTACAATAATTAATTTTGAAATCAAATCAAATGCAACCATATTAAGGTTATACTGTACGTTCCACCAGGCATGAAAATGTTCTTACACACATATAAGATATTGTTGATGTCTAAGTGAAAAAAATCCCTGGGATTTTATGCTTTAAACTGTTCATCATACTGGAACCTCACTGGAGCTCTGCCTAAGCCATTCCGACGCGACACCTTTTGCAATCTCTACACAAAAAAAATCCCCCTCGGTGAGAAGACAATGAGAAATAAATTGTACTAAAACATAAAATTAAGTATTTTAAATTAATTCTTGAACATGAGCAGAGAAGAAAAACAATTCCTGTAAACAAACAATAATATCCCAGAAAAGACCACTTGTTTTGTAGGCCTTTAGTTTGGCTGTTTTCCCCAACATTTCCCTGAATCTATAGTATTCGTAATGAATTATGAAAATGAATTCTGCGTAACTTGATCACAATAGGCTATTAAGCAACTCATTTGCAAAACTGCTGTGGTGAAGCAATTGATGCACCAACCAAGCAAAAATCTTTACAAAGAGAACACTGCAGTGTATTATCTAGTTGGAGCAAAGGGTTCAGTTCAGTTATAAAAGCCTAAAATCACCTTGTTTTTTGTTTTTCCTGTGTGTGCATGTATGACATGGCAGTGGTGGCTCAGTTGTTAAGATGTTGGATTACTGATTGGAAGGTCACAAGGTCAAATCCTACCAAGACCAAGCTTCCACTATACTTTGCCTTTAAGTAAGGTCCTTAATCCTCAACAGTTTAGTTGTATAATGAAATAACTGTAAGTCGCTTTGAATAAGGATGTAAGCTAAATGGCATTAATATAATATAAACTTGAAGTTATTTGTGAGGTTAGGGTTTATTTAGGAAAGCATAGGGCAGCTCATGCATAGCAGTGGTAAGAAAACCCATGTGAGGATATGACTTCACCAATGGAGTGGGTATAGAGGGAGAAAAGGAGGGGACCAAGTACCGAGCCGAATAAATAGCAACATTGGCAAATAAAATGTGAATAAAAAATTTAAAGATTCCTTAAGAAAACCTGAGGGGGAAAACTTGGGAGGTACAGTGCTGATTACTTACCATACACAATTTTTTTTTTCTTATGTATTATTGATTTATTGACTTATTGTGAGAGGTACTGAAAATATACAGATACAGGTTTAGACAGGCTTTAATAAACACACAAAAAAACCTGTACAAAAAACATGAATCATGTCACAGGCCGGACTTCAGGTAAACAACATACAGGATATCAAGGGCTGAAGTGGAATTAGAAATGGGAGGAAAAACCAGGTCAATATCGACATGGCAAACATGGTAACAAGGCTTGGTCGTAACATAGACCAGAGCATGGAATAAGCAGATTAGCTTTTATATACGGCGTGTGTGTGTGTGTGTGTGTGTGTGTGTGTGTGTGCCTGTCTGTCTGTCTGTCTGTCTGTCTGTCTGTCTTTGGAACCAGATATCTTTAATAAGTGACTTGAACACAGTAATTTGTGGGAACTGTTGTCTGAGTTATGCTGAGACGTGACACTGACTAATCAAAAATTCTAATAAAATTAAAAAAGAGAATTAAACAGAAAGGCAATCCAAAATGAAAGCGCAAAACTGTCAGGAAAAACAAACAAAGAAACAACAAAAAAAAAAAACGCATTTAATTTGTCACAAAATACACAAAAACAGAAAAACAGCCTTTGATGTCTAAAAGTGAAGTATAGAAATGATTTCTTCCACATTTTCTTACTTGTTAGGAAGCTGAGATCAGAGCACCAGGTCAGCCATGGTACGATGCATCTGAAGCAAGAGGGGTTTAAGGGCTTTGAACTCACAATCTCCTGATTAGTATGCCAGAGCTTTAAGCAATGAACCACCATTTCCACCGATATGTGGAATATTGTGAACAAAAAATTTACTTTTTTATTCCAAAACTTATCACATTTAACCATTTATAGTGACTCTCTTAATGTTAGTCAGAGATTAGGATTCAGTTTTAAATCATTTGAAGTGCTCGTTCTTAAAATTGTACTTTCAGACATGCATAGAAAACTCGCTCTGGTAACCGTGTACAGACCCCCAGGGCCCTACGCTGATTTTCTTCAAGAGTTTGCTTGTTTTCTTTCAGACCTCTTGATCAATTTTGATAAAGTGCTGCTTGTAGGAGATTTTAATATTCATGTAGATGATGCAAACGATGCTCTAGGATTATCATTTGTCGATTTATTAAACTCTTTTGGGGTTAAACAAAACGTCACCAGACCAACTCACCGTTTTAACCACACAATAGACTTAATAATATCCCACGGAGCAGACGTCACTGATATAGATATTTTACCTCAGAGTGATGACATCACAGACCATTATCTCATACTGTACACACTACCGGTAGAGCAGATTAGCCGTGTTGCACCACGTTATCGACCTGGTAGGACTATTGTTCCGACCACTAAGGATAGATTCATAAATAACCTGCCTGATTTATCTCAGTTTCTCACTAAACCCATAACTGCTAATAATCTTGATGAAATGGCTAACAACATAGACCTTATCCTCACTAGCACATTAGACACCGTTGCCCCCATTCGGTTAAAAAAGGTTAGAGAACAAGCACCTGCACCTTGGTATAATAGTCATACGCATGCCCTCAAGAGAACAGCACGTAATCTGGAGAGAAAATGGAGGAAAACTAAAGTGGAGGTATTTAGAATTGCGTATAAAGACAGTATGCTCAGCTACAGACAGGCGCTAAAAGCTGGTAGAGCTGAACACCTGAGCAAACTCATAGAAAATAACAAAAACAATCCCAGGTTCCTTTTTACTACAGTAGCTAAACTAACTACAAATCAGGGATCTGAAAAATGTGTTCCATCACAGTTTAGTAGTGAAGACTTTATGAATTTCTTCACTGAAAAAATAGATAACATTAGAAAAACAATTGTGGCAGTTCAACCTCTGAGACCATCTCCTGACACAGTGTCACCTTCAATTCCACAACTACACTGTTTTACATGTATAGGACAGGAAGAGCTGTATGATGTTATTATCAACGCTAAATCAACAACATGTCAGTTAGATCCCATTCCAACAAATCTACTAAAGGAAGTGTTATATACAGCTGGTGAGCCTCTTCTGAATATTATTCAGAATACTCCAAGAATACTCCTCACTATCTTTAGGTCACGTCCCTAAATCCCTCAAGCTAGCAGTTATTAAGCCCCTCATTAAAAAACCTAATCTGGATCCAAACACGCTATCGAATTACAGACCAATTTCAAATCTCCCATTTATGTCTAAGATTTTAGAAAAGATTGTCGCTGCAAGTTATGTTCCCACTTGCAAGAGAACAATATCTTTGAAGAGTTTCAGTCAGGTTTTAGGCCCCATCATAGCACAGAAACTGCCCTAGTTAAAATCATTAATGACCTGTTTTTAGCTTCAGACCAAGGCTTCATCTCGCTGTTAGTTTTACTAGATCTTAGTGCTGCATTCGACACTATAGATCATGATCTTCTCCTAGATCGCTTACAGAATTACATCGGCATTCAGGGACAGGCATTAAGCTGGTTTAAATCCTACCTGTCCAATCGTTACCATTTCGTAGATTTAAATGAAGAGCTATCCAGGCTAATGCTAGTGAACTATGGCATGCCACAAGGTTCAGTTCTAGGACCCCTGCTCTTCACAATATACATGCTTCCCTTAGGAAATATTATTAGAAGGCATGGAATTAGCTTCCATTGTTATGCTGATGATACCCAACTATATATCTCATCTAAACCAGGCGATACAGCTCAATTAACTCGGATAACTGAGTGTGTTAAGGAAATAAGAGATTGGATGACCCATAACTTTCTATTTTTAAATTCTGATAAGACAGAGATTTTGCTCATCGGCCCAAAAACTAGTATACAGAAGCTCCAGCATCTCAACCTGCATTTAGACGGATGTTCTGTAACCACTAGTTCAACAGTAAAAGACCTGGGAGTTATTTTAGACAGCAACTTATCTTTTAAAAATCATATCAAACAAGTTACAAAAACAGCCTTCTTTCACCTTAGAAATATTTCTAAGCTAAGAAATATGTTATCTATATCCGATGCAGAGAAGCTCGTCCATGCGTTCATGACCTCCAGAATAGACTATTGTAATGCATTACTAGGTTCAGAATGCGGCAGCAAGAGTTCTTACTAGGTCAAGTATCACATAACCCCAATCTTATCGTCCCTACATTGGCTTCCTGTTAAGTTTCGAATAGACTACAAACTACTGCTACTCACTTATAAAGCACTAAATGGTTTGGCTCCCGTGTATCTCTCCAGTCTTTTAACACGCTACAATCCGTCACGCTCCCTGAGATCTCAAAACTCTGGGCTTCTAGTAGTTCCTAGAATAGCACACTCACCCAGTTTAAGTGCAGATTAAAAACATATCTTTTTAGCAAAGCCTACACATAACACGTCTCACATCATAACCTTGTGCTCCAGAACATCTGATCACATGCACATTATCAACTTGTGCTATTAATATCATGAATAGCAGCTACGCTAATTGCTCTCCACTGCTTCTCTTTCTCTCCCCATCCCGAGGCTTCCTGAGGTCTGCTGCAGAGGTAGCTCGTGGTCTTCCTTTCCTGGAACGGTTCTCATAAGAGCCTTCTTCATAGCTTTTGATGGTTTTAGAGACTGCATTTAGGAATATGAGATAGAGAAGATGAGATACTGCAAGTCATCCAATCTTGCAATCCCACCACCTGTCCTCTGGATCCAATCCCTTCAACTGTGCTTCAGACCATCACACAAGATCTCCTGCCCTTCATCTCCACAATCATCAATGGGTCCTTAACATCTGGCTATGTGCCAACTACCTTCAAGCAAGCAAGGATCATTCCCATTTTAAAGAAACCTGCTCTGGACCAATCAGACATCAACAACTACAGACCGGTATCACTTCTCTCCTTTCTTTCCAAATCTCTGGAATGCACAGTTTTTAACCAACTGTCTGTCTATCTCTCACAGAACAACCTCCATGATCCGAACCAGTCTGGGTTCAAAGCGGCACATTCCACAGAGACGGCCCTTTTGGCTGTTTCTGAGAAACTGCATGCTGCTCGATCAGCCAAGGTGTCATCTGTACTTATCTTCCTGGATCTTTCAGCAGCATTTGACACAGTCAACCACTCAAGCCTCAGTATCCACGGAACAGCATGGGAATAGTTTGCTACCTACCTGGAAGGTCGCTCATACCAGGTAACATGGAGGGGATCCACATCTGCCCCATGCAGTCCCACAAGGCTCGGTACTTGGTCCTCTCCTTTGCTCCCTCTATACCCACTCCATTGGTGAAGTCATATCCTCACATGGGTTTTCTTACCACTGCTATGCAGATGTAACTCAACTCATCTTTTCTTTCCATCCATCAGATACCACAGCTTGTCTGTTTGACAGACATATCTTCATGAATGTGTGCTCATCAACTAAAACCCAACCCCAGCAAAACAGAACTGCTGGTGATCCCAGGTGATTCATCTCCAGGTCAAGATCTCCGAATAACTCTTCATGACTCTCTGCTCTCTTCTTCAGCCACTGCTCGTAACCTTGGGGTAACTATAGACAATGAACTGCCCTTCTTCTCACATGCCACTAATGTGGATCGTTCCAGTCGATTTCTTCTATACAACATCTGAAGTATTCGACCATTTCTGTCCACACAGGCTGCCCAGGTGCTTGCTCAGTCTATTGTGATTTTAAGACTGGACTATTGCAACTCTCTGCTAGCAGGTCTTCCCCTGAATACTATTCGTGCAAATGATTCAAAACGCAGCTGCACGACTTGTGTTTAATCTGCCCAAGTTCTCCCATACCACCCCACTGCTGCGCTCCCTTTACTGGCTTCCAGTAGCTGCACGTATCAGATTCAAAACACTGATGCTTGCCTACAAGGCCAAAAATGGACCAGCACCATCTTACCTCAGAGACCTCATCACATCTCGCATTGCACCACGCTGTCTGAGATCCACCAGCACTGCTCGACTGGCACCACCTTCTCTCAGAATGAGAGGTAAGTATACTTCAAGGCTCTTCTCTGTTCTGGCACCAAGGTGTTGGAATGAACTTTCCTTAGGAGTCCCTGGCTATCTTCAAGTGACAGTTGAAAACCTACCTCTCCCTGAAACACCTAAATTAGCACTTTCTTAGTTTGCTTTGTAGAATTCAAGAGTTAGATTTATTAATATAAAGTTTGTAATCTTGAATACCAGTGTAGATTTATTCATTGCTAGAGACTCAAAGCACTTTTGTACGTCGCTCTGGATAAGGGCGTCTGCTAAATGCCACAAATGTAAATATAAATGTAAATGAATACATTTAAATTTCTTTCGATTTTATGGCTTGACTGACCTTCATTTCTATAAGTAATTATGGACTTTTCTCAGTAGTTGTAGCAGCACTAATCACCTTCACCTGGTCACTCAACACCAGCTCCATCACCAAGAAAGCCGAGCAGCATCTCTACTTCCTGAGGAAAGCCCATCTCCCTCCCCCCCATCCTGACCATTTTCTACAGAGGGACCATCGAGAGCATCCTGAGCAGCTGCATCACTGCCTCGTTTGGAACTGCACCGTCTTGGATCGCAAGACCCTACAGAGGATAGTGAGGACAGCTGAGTTGATCATCGGAGTCTCCCTCCCCATGTGTGATTTCATGTGTGTTCTATCATAGTTTGGTTGTCATTAGTATTAATGTACCATTTAAAAATAATAAAAATAAGGAAAAAACATTGTATGTGTGTGTATTCTTCATTAGGTCATAGTCTAAAGAACTACTGACCTTAAACCACATCTTGCTGCTGTTATTAAGGCAGAAAGAAATATACAACCAAATATTAGAAAATAAATGATAGACTCGTTAGTTTTTGACCTGGTGACCTGGTTTTCTGTCGAGTGAGTTCATGAGGTGTTCCATAATATTGACCGGCAAATGACCATTTTATATTACCTTCTATTCATCCACATGCACAACTTTCTGACATTCAGCAACAAGGCACTAAAGTATCCAAAGTTGAAAAGACAAAATATTTGAGAGTTTTAGTGATTAGAGAGTTGCTCTTCAAAAAAAAAAGTCTGCTTAAAATGTTACTTAGATCTTTTAAAATTACACATGATGCATGATTAATATTTAAAGGCTCTGCACTCATTTAAATAAACTCTTAATGAGATTTTACCCTTCCACGTAACATGAAATTGACAAATTAGACATACTGGGAGGCTAAAGTGGCTTGAGATTTTGTAATACACTAATGAGGGAATTAAAAGGAGACAGAAGCTTGTTAGCTGATGCAACATTAAAGTGATTTCTTCATTTTTTTTCAGTAGAAATATGGTCTGATGTGCAATCCTATGAGTAATTAATGCTCATGAGAGCATAATGAATAATGCACTTTGAGACACATTTTCTCCTCAATAGAGCGCTTATGCTGACGTAAGATATCGGCACATCTCTGCTGACATACAGTGCCTTGCGAAAGTATTCGGCCCCCTTGAACTTTGCGACCTTTTGCCACATTTCAGGCTTCAAACATA
>JAAIIK010000080.1:1469633-1482518 GCA_014706435.1 Silurus glanis
CACCCACTACTGCTCGGGGGCGCTTAGCTGGAAGTCCGGAGAGGCAGTGCTGGAGGCAGTGAGGGCTCCACTCCAGGATGTCACACGGGTCCCAGGAACACCTCAGCGCGTGCTGTTGAAGCCAGGGCCTTCCCAGGATCACGCTGACCGTGGAGTCCTCGAGCACCATGAATCTAATCTCCTCCCGGTGGAATAGTCCGATCTGTAGCGTCATTGCAGGGGCGCAGTACTTCACCCAGCCTCTACCCAGCGGGCGTCCCTGTATGGTCTGCACAGCTAAGTCCTGGGAGCCCCTCTCTCAGGGGAGCTGTAGCCGGTCGAGGCAGGCCTGTGAGATGAAGTTCCCTGCGGAACCGGAGTTGACCAGCGCCCGTACCGATAGAGAAAGAGCGGGAGTTAGAAGTGTCACCATGAGCTTAGACAAAGGAGAAATCTCAGTAGGGAATGGAACAGAACTCACCGCGGTGCGTGCCGGGCGTGTAGGGCAGCTGGCGATGGGATGACCCGGCCTTCCGCAGTACAGGCATCTACCAGTGGCCAGGCGGTTATTTCGCTCCCTCTGTGACAGCCTCTGGGATCCTAGTTGCATAGGCTCGGCCCCCGAAGCCGTCTGCACTGAGGGTTGCGTGACTGGAAATGGTGGTGTGAGCAGGGGCGGCGAGGTCTGGCATGCCGCCAGACGCTGTGCGAGGCCGATGGACTTCTGTATAAAATCCTCCAGCCCCGCAGAATCATCGTGGATGGCCATAGCAAGCTTAATATCAGGAGCCAGACCTTGCTGATAAATGCCAAGCAGCACCGACTCGTTCCAGCCACAAGATGCCGCCAGGGTGCGAAAACGGAGGCTGTAATTTGTGATTGTGTCTTCACCCTGACGCGAACCGAGCAGCTGATCGACCGTGGAGAGAACTCCGGGGGAGGTGCTGAACACCTCCAGGAAGTGCGCGGTGAAAGCTGTGTAGGAGTTTACCACCGGTCCCGCGGCTTCCCAGAGCGATTGCGCCCAGGCTAATGCCTTCCCGGCCAGCAGGGAGATAAGAAACGCGATCTTCGCGCGTTCGGTGGGGAATAAAGAGATTTACCTGCATCAAAAAGCTGCGGCACTCGGACGGTTCGCCGGAGAACGTAGCGGGGAGAGCCATGGGAATGCTTGTGGCCGTGGGTGCGGGGCGAGCTGCGGTGGAGGGAAACGCAGCTCGGAGCGCGGCGGTGAGATCCCGAACCGTGTCCGATGAAGCGCTGGCTTGTGAATCCATCTCCCGGTGAGCGGCTGCTTTCCTTTTTTCTCTTTTCCGGTCCGTTATTCTGTTATGCGAGAACGAGGCGGATGCCGAAGTACAAGCAAACAAAGCTTTAATGATGGAAATGCTGAGATTGTCAGGGAACACACACACCAGGAAGGAAGCAGAGTAGAACCTGTGCGAACAGACAGTCTGTAGTGATGATCTCGGTAGTACGCTAAGCGAAGCGCGGAGCTGGCAGCGAAACGTGAAGCGTGGAGCTGACAGCTTGAGTCCATGAGAACAATAACGGACAGAGTCTCTTAGAAGAGGAGCTGCTTATAAAGGAGGGAGGCTGATGGAAGGCAGGTGCGCCGAGTTAGTAATCAGGAGAGCAGCTCCGTGCTGGCGGGGCTTGTGCGGGTGAGAGCGCAGGGTGCTCCCTGACAGTAATATTCAAAATATAGAGTCTGAATAACATCATTATAAACTAATTATTTGTTAAGTTTCCTTTTTCTTTTAACCGTAAATCAAAATATTTTTCTTCTACTTACTGAATAAAAAAAATTGCAAAATTTGCAGCTAATACTGTATATTAAATCAAATTCTATATTAAAGGAACACTTTGTTTTTAATTGATAAACCAAAACTGACTATTACAACTTTTTCAACTGGCAGCATGACAAGGATTTAACCACGTCAATATCACACAATGTAAAGTATAAATACTTGCAGTATTGAATGGAAGACTTTGCTATCTGAATATCGTCTCTTTGCGTCTCATTTAGCAATTTAGCCTAGATGGTGCAACGGTGGCTGAAGCAACATAGATACAAGTCTTCTTGGAAAGAATAAATTCTAGAATTGTTATTCATTGATAACAATCTGTGACATAATAATGTACATTAATCAAAGTTAATGTTTAACATGGCAAATTTAATCAGTATTAACATTCGTAGTGTAATTGTTAAGTTTCAAGTACAGTGGTACCTTGACCTACGAGTGCATTAATGTACGAGTTTTCCGAGGTACGAGCGGTCACTCTGTCGATTTTTTTGCTTTGTTACGCGAGCAAGAAATTGAGGTACAAGCTCGAGACGCCGCTGCTAGATGGCGAAGCGAAGCCAGAAAGCGAAGATTGTGACGAAAATTAAGATAAGCAAAGAAGAAAAAGTAAAAATGTTAAAGTTTAGGGATACGTAGTGTACAGGAGTGATAGATTGAGTAGCAAAAAAACGAGTTTTCCCTCCTCCGCCGCTTATCGCCTCTTGAGGGTTAAGTGTCTTGTGCAAGGTCCCAGCAGTGGCAACTTGGTGGCAACTGGAACCCATCTTCTGATTCAAGGTTGGCCATCCTCACAACTGAGCTACCACTAATCATAAATGGCTTCTATGGAAGGAACTAGCTACAAACAGCATCTGTGTTTTCCACTTGCAATGTTTTTACGCTTCCATTACATGTCACTGACCTTCACTAATTAGCTCAACCGTTCAGAATACAAAGGTCAGTATGTAATTAGGCTATAAAGTATGTGGATGTTGGCAAGAGGAACATGTATTGCATGTTGTGTTATTTAAGTACAGAGAAAGAGGAAGGACAGAGACATCACACACATGATGGCGAGGGGAAAAGAATATTATTTTTATGGAAAATGAAAAAGACAATCTCCTTTTGTATTTGACCTTTAAAATCTCCTTTATGTTTAAAATAGTAAAAAAAAACATTCAATGTGAGAGTACAAACACAAAGTGGAAGAGAGTGGATGTGAAATGAGAAAAATGGGATGGACAGGCCACAAATGCAACGATAGGAAGGAGAAAAAAAACGTGTGACCTTTTAGTGAAACAACTTCCATTAACAATTTTCGTTTTCCAATGCACCCGGAGAGTGTTCACCACTTCAAGGGAAAATCTTGCTTTAGTTTTAAAGACCAGTAATCAGTGTAAATAGTAATTGTTGTGCACCAGGGTCCAGATATTTAATTAATCCAGATATTTTCCAATATGCATCTTTTATATTTTTCTTAAAGATTTTGCACAGATTCCCCTAAACATGTTATAGTGTGGACTGACAAAATTGAGAAGAATTGATGTATGATGAATATTTGTCACAGGATAAAATCATATTGATAAAGTGACCCATTTAACTCAAAACAAAGAAGATAAAATGATAAAGGTTACCTTACTACCTAAATTCTTCACATTGCATTTTTTTACACATGAGGTTGGATGTTCACTCACACTTTCATTTATTCTGTTATTAAGTAAATAAATGCTTAATGAAAATGATGCAAAGCGTCTTGCATTTTTATGGATGCCCTGTATAGGGATGAAAACAGAAGATTGAGTGTGGATGAAAGAATTTTGGGAATTATTTGGAAAACAAATAAAATGTGTGGATAGAGAATGTTTAATTTATTTTTTTTTTTTAAGAATATTGAACCACTTAGTAGTATCTTAATCTGTTTAGATACAAATTCTCTTTCCATTATATACTGTATAAGATAATTTTATACAGTTGTTTCCTCAATGTGCATTTTGTTTCATTTAAAGAGGTGATATACAGTACATGGATACACACACACACACTATTTGCACAATTTGAGTGGACTCTGAACCCCTCTAGGTGTTAAACTGTAAATCACTCTGGGTATAAACAATAACCTCGCTTCCTAACACTCGTCTCAAACTCTGAATCTTTATATCGTTTACACATTGAGTTGTGTAAATTCCTATCAATTTGCAATGCAAGATCCTGCTCAGAAAAACCCAGGTTATTATTCTTTCATTTCTTTACATAACCCATATGTCCTTCTGTTTATTCCCACCGAGAAGGTATCTATGAGGTAAACAGCTTAGCACTGCAAATAATGCATTTCTTTAACCTTAGCTTCCTCCTCAGCACTTGGCCAACACAATATTCACAAATAAATCCTTCATGCCGTCTGTTGGTCTCTGTGGCAATTTCAAGCATATCAGTAAAAGTCAAAGACAATGACTGACACTGTTCTGAAGCGAGATTGAATATACAAGGGACATAACAGGAGTCTTGTTCCAAAAAATTACACTTTATTTGTTTTGTTTTTGCTTTATTTGTTTTTGTTTCACTTTATTTTGCAGAATCATATACATTGATGCCCATGACTTACTCTCTGTGTGTTTTTGAATAGCATCCGTTGTGAACTTTCACCACTGGAATGGAATAATCTTTGCAAGGCTGTAAAATGTACAGATTGTTCAATACAGAGGAGGTCATTCACAGGACAAATGCTAATTAAGCTCATATGGGTCACATGGGGACTGATGTTTGTGCTGGTTCAAACACAAATGTTTGCACATTATGTTGCAACCCTAGTGTGGAAAAATTGAATTTCAAATTCATATGAACGTTTCAATATTGATGTTTAACAACTGTTTACTGTAGCTGGATCCCTGCACATTATCTGGGAAACATTTTGTTTCAAGCCTTTATGCTCAGTTCTGCCCCTTTGCTTCTTTTAGCCTGCATATTAATGTCTTTTTGAACGTAATATCTGGGCATGGGTCTTGATCGATGTGTGAGCATGTCTGAAACGTCTGTTTATCCATCATGGGCCGAAATGATAGCTAACTGATGACTTATCTGCTGCTCCAGTGAAGGATTTATCTTTCTATTTTTCACAAACATCTTTGTAGTCACCTTTACCGAAAAAGTAATCCAATGCATTAACTGTAACAGCTGTCCTTATCCAAGGTGACTCACAGAATAAAAAAAAACACAGCCTCATGCCAATATAAAAAAAAAGATTGTCATTAAAAAAAGACAATATGAAGTTTTATTTCGGCATCCACATCAGATTTCTTACTGTTAGAAAATGAATGCACAGACTGGTATAACGAAGTGATGCTGGTGCTGAATTCTTTCTAGAAATGTTACTTTGTTACTCGCAATGAGCCATTCTCAAGCCATGACCAATTCCTAATCTCTGTCTTTGGTTCTTTCCCAGTATGTTGTCCATTCCCCTGTCACGACCTATGTATGTATGTAAAGAAGTTAGACTAATTAAAAGAACAAATGATACAAAATAACAGACAACATTTGAAAGTTTTTATTTTTTTATTATGAATCCGTAAAGTTATTACCCAGCCTTTATAGTTTCATTGTCAAGACATTTGTACAGATTCTTATCTAATATCATAGCCAGCTGTCAGTAAGGTTGTCTGAGTTGGTTCAACAATAAAGTGAAAATCAGTGTTTTACTGTTCACTTAAGTGTTTAATCAGAGCTGATTAGTCTTATATCAGTCTTTATTTAAAGACAGGCTCAGCTGAACAGACAGATGGGAAGGTTCATTCCACCACCTGGCTGCCAGGGCAAAGAAATGTCTTGATAGATGATGTCCTTGTATCTTGAGGAATTGTTGGGGTCAAGTCAAGTCATGCTAGAGACTTGGAGGGATGCGTCATACAGATCAAGTGGTGGGTTCATTTTTAACTTTGTGGGTCAGTGCTAGAGGGCAGCTACAGAAAGTCAGAAGAGGGGATGTAAAGTAGCAGTAGGGTAGTGGGAGGTTACTGAAGATTAACTAGTGTCTAGCAAGATCTACAACACCTTACATCTGGAACACATATTCTGTTCAAGATTGTAGCTACAATTTGTTCTATATTTACATAGAATAGTTGGCCATTCTTTTGATGTATTCTTTTCTCTAGGCTTACTGTCTTACCTTTCTAGCTTAGTTGATCTATTACCTCCTATACTGAGGATTTATTTTTATTTTTGAACAATGATTATCTTACTGTGAAATAAAGTCTATTCCTCTCAATTCTTGTTACTATGTTGCATCTTAGCTAACATCTGTCTGTTTTTTTTTTTTTTTTCAGTTTTAGTCCAATTCAAATACAGAAAACCAAACAATAATTACCTGAAAAAGAAGACTTGCAACACTTGTGAGCTCAGGGAGAAAATAAGTGTAGCATATATAACAGGCGATCACAGCTTTCTGAAGAATAAAGCTGCCAGACTGCCTCTCATAGTCACTTTAAAAGTTGTAATTATGGCTAGGCTCACGTTCAGCTAGTGTAATGACTGACACGACCAAAGAAAAACAGCAAACTATAGTGTTGTTCGACAGGATCATTGGCTACTTAAGTGAGCTAACATTACTTTATTCACACTAATGACACGGATGCTAGAAGTTTGTTAAAAGAAATCACTGTAAACTTCTTCCCCCTTTTGTTCTTTTTAAATGGGGTTTTGTAACAATTTAGCAGAGCTGACGTGTATCTGTGTGTTTTATCGCTATTTTTCACTATTGTGTAGAAGCAGCACATACTTATGTTTTGAATGAAAATCCAAGGAAATCAGCATTTTATAAAATACTCAAAGCAGCCCCCTGGTACCATTCCTATAAAAATGTTCAGGAGTGACTACCATAATTGTGCATTTTGTAGTTGCACAGCAACAGTTGTCACATGGGGTCTGTATTCAGTATCATGTTGTCACTATCATGTTTTTTATTAAGTTTTGTAATTACAGCTGTGATCATCATAATCTTATCTTATCATAAACTGTCTCATTTCCCTATGATTTACTGACACAGTTGTACATGTGGGTGATTGTCTTCAAGGTAGCTGTCACACTGTAAACACATGATCTACACATGTGGTGTGTGTTGGACAAACGTCTCTAGGTTACGACCGTAACCCTAGTTCCCCGAGGGAACGAGACGTAGCGTTTCGACGCAGCTCGAGTTCCTGAAGGGGAACAATCACTACATGTTATTGGGAATCAGAGTTCCTGATGTCTTTGTGACTTCCATTTGAAATAGCATTTAAGTAGGTGTATCTTTACAGGGGCTAATAGTCTTGCTGTTGGTTGTTTCTGACATTACTACTAACCCGTGGTTTTGAAAAGGTCACTGCTGATTTGTTAAATATCTCTATTTGGCTGCAGAATTTCCTGTTCTGTTCCTGTCCTCAGTTTCAAGGTGTCTTTCCTTAACATTCTGGTTTGGTCTATGTCTCTATGTTTCTGTTGAATTTCTCTTCTTAGATCATCATTTACTTCTAAATCCATCTAGCTCCTTCTGTTTCTCTGTTAAAGTCCCCAAATTAGTGTTTATTACCTGTCAAGCATTTGGTGTAACCTTTTTCTATAACCCTGATCCATCATTTTGAACCTTTGCCCTTGGTATCTCTTCTGTCTTGAACTCTATTACAGCCTGGATTCTGTTATTGTTTCAGTCTATGCTTCTGTTTCAAGCCCTGTCTCAGGTCCTCTCTATTGCCTACACAATCAGAAACTGTTGAAAAAAAGAAGTGTAAGATGTATCCCTGTATCTCTGATCAGGTCTCTGTCTCTAAACCTGAAATCTGACATAGTTCTTGCCACTAATCCCTACCCAGATTTAAGATCTTTCTTTTAGTTTTCCCCACTGTCAGAAATCAGATCCAAATGCTTGGTCACAATTCTCTCTTTTCTTTATTGTCAGTATCATACAGTGGCAGGCCATGTATTTCACACTTAGGCCTTTCAGTGGTGTCCTGCCTGAATCCATCCACATTTCCACCATCAAACTATCATTATGATACTACAGCTATAGAAACCATCCATATTATAGAGAAACCAGTATAACAGAGCCCTGCATCACTGACAGGTATCTCATGCAGTGAGAATGAATACCATTACTAAAGCAAGAAGAAAATGAACAAGTCTTCTTTCACTGCAGCCACAGCTGCACCGCCCACGTACATAATCCCTAGCAGAAGCATCAATATTACCCTTATAAACTGCCACTGGTGTCATATCTTGGCTGCTATCTGTCCTTAAACCCAAACCATCTGAAGTTGTCAACACCTGATTCTATTTTCCCATTAGTCTACCAGTCAACATTTCTGTTATTTCTTTGGCAGTAACTGATCTGTCTCTAGTGTCGCAAGCCATGATTGATTACTAAACTCTGTCTTTTGTTGTTTGTTTTGTGTCCATTCCTAATACTTACTTAATACCTGTTCCCTGTCACTAGCTCTGTCTTTGTGGTAGGGTACATGTCAACAAATGCACTAATAAAAGGTACCTTCCAGTTGTCATTTCTGTTTTCATATACTTTTTTAGTTTGCTTGTTGTCAGTTTTGTGGCTTAACCTCTTGGCTTGTGTTTGGTATTTAAGAACTCTTGTTAGTTGCCTACAGCATTTTGCCAGTTGTGCCATCAGTTATCACAGTCCCTATTTGTTTAGACATTCTCTGGTAGTTTATGTGCTGATATTGCCTCCTATCTGTGTATGGATAACACCTTCATTTCAGTTTGGTCAAAATTCTATATGTCTCTTGATCCTAACAGAAAGCAATACATTCTTTCTGAAGCTAATCTGGAAAATGTTACCTAACACATCACTCCAAAATCTCCTATCAGTATATTACTGTGGTGAAATTAGGTGACTGAGGTGTTCTTAGTTTAAGATGTACAGCAATTTCATACTTTTGAAATCTTTCAGTAGGTCCTTTACTATAAAGGTGATTAATCAGAATAAACAGAATGAAAATTAGAAGCATTTGTTGATGTTTTCTTCTGAAAAAACAATTAGAGCTAAATTTTGCATATTTGAATAGGCATTATATTGAGCCAGAAAAATCTCAGTAATTCTCCTGTGTTTCTTTGTTTACCACACGTATGCACAAAATCCTAGTGTTTAGACTTTCACCTGTTTTTGATTCTGGAGCACTTTGCATGCCATGTTGTTGTGTGATCAAATGAACATTTCAGGTGCAAACAAATATATGTTTTTCTGATCTGTTCTATGTCTACAATGTTCAGAAATCTGTCTTGGCAAACCATTTGGCATGCATTTGCTTGAACATTGAGACTCCTGACTCAGCGTGTCTGTATGTTGGACACACAAGAATAATCTACATTTGATCATACAGCTTTAGATAAACATGCATAAACCTGTTTGGTTTCATTTAACATTTGACTCTTGAGATTTTTCTGCAAAAGAATACAGAAAAACAGGATGACTACAGGCCTGCTTTACTTCTGTGTGTTTTTCTTTCTTCACCTTGACAAGGCCAAGCAAGAATTTTTACTCCCTTCAGTTCACATCACAGGCCACATAGCATTTTTCTGAGACAGGATACGTGACGGTTATGCAAGTCTTATTATATCCAGACTTCTCAGATACTAAAGTGAATGTAAGAACACAAAGAAAGTGTTAGACAGGTACTGAAATTACAGTGTTAAAATAGTAAGTGATTATTCACCATTAGATCTAGTGGCTGATAGCGATATATTCTTTTATAAGCCACTTTTAAGGCAGGGCAAATATATTAGCCAGAATCATTTATAAGAACTTTATCCTGTTAGATTTTGGCTCTGTGGTGAAGTGCATAATTTAAGTAATACATTTTATTTACTGTATAAAGCATTCATTTGCTGCCTTACAGCTCTTGGGTATCTGTTTCGTGAAGTTTTTTTCTCATTTTCTCGCTGCAAGGGTTTCCCCTGGGTTCTCTGGTTTTCATGCAAAAAGATGCAAAGTCTAAAGATTAGCTACACTGAACTGCCAGAGGTTTGAATGATCATGTGAATTAGTAAAAACAATCTTTATTAATCCAAGCAAACAAAACAGGTACAAAACACTGGGGAAAAAAGTCGCAACAAGATGTCAGTCATGAACTTTACGGCTTATAATGTTAATAAAATAGGTCACAAAGATCGTTACTTTGCAGAGAGTTTTGAATAGGAATCTGTGTGTGTTTTTGTGTGTGTGTGTGTGTGTGTGTGTGTGTTTTTGTGTGTTTTTGTGTGTGTGTGTGTGTGTGTGTGTGCGAGAGAGAGAGAGAGAGAGAGAGAGAGAGAGAGAGAGAGAGAGAGAGAGAGAGAGGGAGAGTGTGTACATATATAATTGCGCACACCTGTTCGCAATCAGTAACTTGAAGATACTTGAAGTAACATTGCTGCCATATTTGGAAGTCTCAATAGTTGTTGGCATCTGGAATTTCCAGTTGGCTTCGATTTCATACATCTTCGATGGCCAGACTCTTACACATCCCACCCCTTAACAATTATTAGTTGACATCATGGTTTAAGTGGGTAATTTTACTTTGTTTTATTTTTATTGTGTGTTTGGTGCACCACATTGACTACTAACTATCCAATCAGAGCGCGATATCTTGGTTGTAAATAAAATACCAACTGTTTCATGTGGCCATGTTCTTCTCCTTTTTTCAATGCAGCCTGCACAAGTGAGCTATAACAAGACAACAAACTAAAATGAAGCCACACTGATTGAATTAGTCATTTAAAATCTCAATTTAAAGACCATGAAGGGAGCAAAACTGATGTCCAGTAGCAAATAGCACCTGCTCCAATTACCTGAGGGACCTGCGGGCAGAGTAATCACACAGTAATTCATCGATGTAGCGGAGAGCTGCACTGGTAAGAGCTTTAAGAATATAAACAATTCAACCATAAACTGGATTCTGCTGTGGACAGGAAGTAAGTGCATCCAAATATAAGTTCCCTTCCTTATTAATCAGTGAGTAATCTTTATCTTTACCAGCTGCAATAATAATAATAATAATAATAATAATAATAATAATAATAATAATAATAATACAGTCCCACTAGATAATCATATACATTTGTGAAAACCTCCCCAGACATACACCTTTGTTCTTTTTTTATTCACACATAATTGTTCACCCCCTACATTTATTTTGTGCTTTTTTTAAACAAGCTCTTAATCTGTTTAAAGATTAAGCCTAAATAGATTCTTCACACAGTATATGTGTGTGCTTTTTTTTTTTTATCAACAACTTAATAACGGAATTTTACATAAAGAGAAGAACTAGCGGGATTGATGCATTGCAACTGTGTAGTGATGGCAGCACTGTTTTGTTTGAATAAATACATCTCAGAATCAAAGAAATTAATTGACATAAGGACGTTGAGAATCACTCTTGCACAACACATCCATGTTGTTTGTTTATTTATAATAATTATACTGCATCTGTAGTCCTTTTTATAGTCTATTGTGTGTGTGTGTGTGTGTGTGTGTGTGTGTGTATGTATGTATGTATATATATATATATATATATATATATATATATATATAGACTTATAAGACTACAATAATATATTTACACAGTATCTCACAAAAGTGAGTACACCCCTCACAATTGGGCAACAATTTTAGTATCTTCTAAAGAGACAATACTATAGAAATGAAAATTGGATATATTTTAGAGTAGTCAATGTGCAGCTTGTATAGCGGTATAGATTTACTGTCCTCTGTAAATAACTTAACATACAGCCATTATTGTATAAAAAGCTGCCAACAAAAGTAAGTACAACAGCTGTATGTCACTTAACCATGCAAAGCCTCATGTCCTATTCATCATGTTCATGTTTTTGTCTGCTTGAAAGGACCATAACAATTTGTGTATCTTGTATTAGAGCAGTTGAAATTTGCTGCTTTGAGTAAAGTTCTCTCATACGGACCACTGGATGTTCAACATGGCACCTCATGGCAAAGACTCAGAGGATTTTAAAATTAGAATTGTTGCTCTCCACAAAGATCATAGAGGCTATAAGAAGATCAGTAACACCCTGAAACTGAGTTACAGTACAGTGGCCAGGGTGATACAAAGGTTTTCCAAGACGGGTTCCACTCAGAACAACCCTCGCAAGGGTCCATCAAAGAAGTTAAATCCTCATGCTGTGCGTCAGGTGCAGAAGCTGACGTAAAAAAAAAAAACAGACACATGAGTGCTGCAGCATTGCTTTAGAGGATGCAAAAGTGGAAGGTCCGCTTGTTAGTGCTCAGACCGTACGCCGCACACTGCAACAAGTCGGTTTGCATGGCCGTCATCCCAGAAGGAAGCCTCTTCTGAAGCTGGCTCACAAGAAAGCCCACAAACAGTTGAAACCTGTCCAAGAGCATGATTTACTGGAAACATTTCCTGTGGTCTGATGAGACTAAGATAAACTTGTTGATGGTGTCCAGCATGTGTAGCAATGCCCTGGTGATAAGTACCAAGAAAATTGTGTCTTGCCTACAGTCAAGTGGTGGTATTATAATGGTCTGGAGCTGCATGAGTGCTGCTGATACTGGGGAGCTGCTGTTCATTGAGGGAAACATGGATTCCAACATGTACTGTGACATTCTGAAGCAGAACATGACGCCCTCCCTTCAGAAACTGGGCCGAACAGCAGTTTTCCAACATAATAACAACCCAAAACGCACCGCCAAGAAGACAACTGCCATGCTGAGGAAGCTAAAGGTAACGGAGTGGCTAAGTATGTCTCCAGACCTGAACCCTATTGAGCACCTGTGGGGCATCCTCAAGCGGAAAAAGCACCATGTATAACATTCAGCATCTCTGTGATGTCATTATAGAGGAGTGGAAAAGAATCCCAGCAACAACCTGTGCAGCTCTGGTGAATTCCATACCCCGGATGATTAAGGCAGTGCTGGATAACAGTGGTGCTCACACAGTATATACACACTTTGTACACAGTTTTGACATGTTCACTTAGGGTGTACTCACTTCTGTTGCTAGTGATTTAATTTGCTTTTGTTGACAATAATTGCTGTATGTTGAGTTATTTTCAGAGTACAGTAAATCAATAATACTCTACAAGCTGCACATTGAATACTCTAAAATATATCCAAGTTTATATA
>JAAIIK010000080.1:1484445-1512559 GCA_014706435.1 Silurus glanis
ATATATATATATATATATATATATATATATATATATATATATGCCCGGAATGAGTGCTGGATATGACTTCTCCTTGCTAACCATGTCACACAACATATGTGACTTTAAACCAGCTTGCAGCAATCAGCACACCATTTCCTCATGCTAATCATTGTTATTTTCCAGCAATTAAATCATAAGATTTTCTGTTTTTATTTAAGCATCATGTCAGTTGGCCTTTTGGGATTTATATTGAGAAGCTGGAAGTTGCTGTAATTTAATGTAGTTCCAGTAATATTATTACCAAAGACAGTCAATAGCACCGTGCAGACATTCATTCCTATTTCTGCCAGAACATGTTTTGATGAGAGTAAATGACTAAAAGCTGTGGCCATATTTTTCTCTGTAATTGCTTTTGCAGTGTTTAGTATTGGCATGAAACAAGCCAGATACTCAAAATGAAATGCAAAATGTAAACATGTGTTACTGTTGCATTTGCTTTGCTTTTCCTTATGTGTAAAAATGAGCCTTTTAGTGCAAGGATCTGCATATAAAATTAATTAAATGCATTGTGTGTGTTGATTTTAAAACAACTTTACAACTACCGTAATTTCCGGACTATTAAGCGCACCCAAATATAAGCCGCACCCTCTGAATTTTACAAAGATTTTTATTTTGAACATAAATATGCCGCACCTGTCTATGCCGCAGGTTCCTACATTGAAACTAATGAACTTTACACAGGCTTTAATTAAAGACAGTGCCAGTTACACAGATTGTATCTAAACAGTAGCCTACCAAGAAAATCATTGTTCACTGTCTTCCTCCTTCCTTTCACAACAATTTCTCTCGAGAGTTTATCTTTTGGCATCGTCATGCGTTTAAAAATCACCAGCTCAGAACACATGTGAAGTGCGTTTTTTTTATGCCCGGTTGTTTTCAGCGTGACGAATGATTCGCATTTCCTGTAGACAGTCCGAGTGAGCGGCAGGTCAAACGTCAGAGGAACCTCATCCATATTTATGATGTGTTGCGGCCCGATTCAGTGGGAGCGCATCTGATTTAATATAAAGAGTTTCATTGGTTCACCTGAACCCGTTCTGCAATGTAACCCTCTTACTAGTTATGTTTCTTTGACTAAACATATGTGCATATAAAAGCTACAGTCATACTTATTTAAAAGCTTATTTTAAATAACTGCCCTATTCAGATATTTGTGGCTGAAAAGGTTTGATTTATAATGAGGTTTAAGTACACTATTCATTAAACTGTGTTGTGTTTAAAGAGATTAACATTTTATGTGATCTGAAAATGAGTGTGTATCCCTTTAACTCGTCAATGGCGGCGAAAGAGCTAGGAAACCCCTTGTATTCGCTAAAGTTTGGTTTAAATGCACCTGGAAGACATGTGCTGGTTACTACCTAGTTTTATTATCTTTTCTGTGATTGGATGTTAATTATTTTATACCCACCCATGCATATGAGAGGGTAATGTGATTGGTGGTTAATGAGTCAATTAAATGAGACAGAGAGAGACGAGTCGCGCTCGAGAGAGTTCGGAAGCAGAAACGCTCGTGCGGGGAAAACAGTAAAATAACCGCTAAACGCGTGTTATCTGGGTTTGGTTTCTTTGTAAAAGTGTTTTGGTTTGTTTATGCATAAACAGAGAGGACACTCATTCATTGGACACTAATTCATTCTGTTATAATTCCTATTGACTATTGTTATTCATACCTATATATTATTATACATATGTCAACTTAATTACTTAAATATATAAATATATATATTCTATAATTCATATCTCAATATATTTTATATAGCAAAAAAAAGAGATAAATACAAAACTGTTTATTTTTTTTTTTTTTTTTTTTTAACGAATGTTTCTTTGTGTATTTTAGAGTTTAGGTATCAGAGTATTCTAATTTCTAGAGAGACCCCAAGTTATTGAACCCGTCGCTCCACCCTAAAGAGCTTAGACTTGACACAACTAAGTAGGGCAGGGCGCTACATCAATTTCATTGGCCTAATGTTACGGGGTTCAGTTTTTTATCTTGAAGTTTGTGAAACCGGGAAAAACCCAGGAAAAATCCACATATTAGCCGCTTCGTCGTTTAAGCCGCAGGGTTCAAAGCGTTGGAAAAAAGTAGCGGCTTATAGTCCGGAAAATACGGTGTGTGTGTGTGTGTGTGTGTATATATATATATATATATATATATATATATATATATATATATATATATATTAATATTATACATAAAATGTGTAATTATATAAGTAACTAAATTGTCCTGAAGTGCGCCATGAAATTAACAGTAAAACAGTGAGAATTATGTACTGTATGTTTATTCAACATGTAGACTTTGATTATTGCCTTCTACTAATATGTCCTCATATTTGATCATTTTCAGCTCTGGATTGTCTGTTTCATGTCATGTGATGACTTTCCTGATCCCCTTTACTCCTCACTTGATATGTTGAATGTTTTTTTAGTTTGCATGCCACGTGGGATGCACATTTTCTGCAACTGATGAAGATAACTGTTAATTTCATTACTGTAATTCTTGAAATCATTTTAACTGAAAAAAGCATCACTACACCAGCATTCTTTTTCATTCAGATTGTATTTAAAATGCTGCTTATTTACAAACCCAGAAACCAAGAGGCATGCAAACATTTGCACTTAACTATATCTTATAACTTGGATAGATAAATATACTCCAGCACTGACTTCATTAAACTGTATGTCTTAATAAAGCATTGATTTCTTTTCTTACACGAGGCATAATGCATCGTTTATGAGATGAATCAACATGTAATGATGCCGTTATTGAGCAAATTCATCACTGCGCTCTTCATGATGGGATACTCTTCATTCTAATCATCTCAAATAACTGTGTGCCACATAATCACACACTTAAGCTACGCTCTATTAAGGAAAAAAGAGAACGACATCATTTTGACATTAAATAAGCATTAAAACACTGACAAAACACATCATCGTGAAATATCAGGCTACTTTATTTGTAATGTTCTTAGCTCCGTCAATATATTAGACGATAAAAGTTATGAGGGAAAGTCATTATGAAGCTGTGCGTCCATTTGTAGATCTGTGCTGCTCATTTAGCTTTATCTGTTAATAGCATTAATAGGCCCGTTTTGCTTTCTTGGAATGAATTGAGCCATAAAAAGGCAAATCTTTTGTCTGTTTCATAATGTTGAGCTGACATGCTTCATTAAAGTCTACCCAACGGACCTCTGGGGAACTAACTATGCCTTTCGCTCCAGGAGGGAGCGTTTCAGGAAATCAGGGGAGAGCGAGGGAAATTTTCCAGCACTGTGTGCCAGCCAACAGCATCTCTGCACTTAGATGCCAGGCTGATTTTACTTACTCCACTGCACTTTTGATTGATGGCTGGTTCATAATGTGGTTACATTCATTATGTCACCAGCTTAGGCAGAAGACTGTGAAGCCAAAGCAGGCACAAATCCTGCATCAGCAACATGTTTGAGTGCATGTGAATATGGGATTTGTAATAAACAGATGTTTAGATGATTATGTGATGTTTTATTTTGTTCTCTGAAACCTGTTTTCATTGGCTGGAGAACTCTTGCCAGCTCCTACATGCCACATGCCATTGATCACCTATTCCTTGTCGCCCCTAATTAGCACATGTATTTAAGTCTCATTTTTTGGTCAAAAAAAGTATACAGTTTGTCTCACGTTTGTTGTTCAGGTTGCAGGTTGCTGTTCAAAAGGAATTTCAGATTCTGCTTTTCGTTTCTTATGTTTTTTTTTTTTTTATTGTTTCTTAATTTGTATTTGCAAGCACTTAAATTTAATACAAATACCCACACTTTCATTTACCACTTTCATGGTAACACAGGTCAGGTGTTTAAGGGATTTGCAGCCATCTTGCTAATTTTGCTTTTGGTGAAACTGCTGTACTTTTACTCTGTCTCACACAAAAGAATGGATAATAGTACATTGGCAAATGCTGCAAAGGTTCACTCCTAATTAGAGCACATTATGGCTAACAATGAGTGAACAAATGTAGACAGCTTGTTTGGTCACTGTTTGGACACCACTACAAAATGTCTGATACTCGATACAGTGCACTTTATAGAAAATAGGGAGCAGTTTCAGATTTTTTTTTTAATGTCTTTCCATGCTTGTGTTTTCTCACTATCATTTAGTTTTATACTCTAGTAAAGCTTTTTTTTTTTTTTTTTTTTGTTTATTTTCATGTTTTTTTTTTTATGTTTCTTCGTTACTTGGTGTTTTCTTTTCCTTGTATTAGTTATTTAGGTTTGCACTAGTTAAATAAAATATCTGCACTTGTACCTGCCTAATCATTACATCACAATAGCAAATGCATTGTATTAGATTTTTTTTCCACATACCATAATATGTAATTCTTTAAGTTGTTTGAAAAATATCAAATTGCAATTATATAAGAAAAATAAAAGACTTTATGACATGGTGATATTGGAAAAATAACAAGCTTCAGAGTGAGTAGGTCTGCTTCGGATGATTATGTTTCTGATTATTTTCTCCCAAACAATTAGTGTTCTATAACACTTGTAACTCCAAGTGTTTTATTTGTTTCTGACATTAGTAATAATAAGGTGCTGTCTATGCTGCAACATTATACATATATTACCAATACAAGAAATACCAACATTTCTCACTCACAGCAAATTCCAGAATAGATCTCAGCAGCACCGGTTCCCTCTGTTTCGGTGAAATAAATCTGACAGAACCAGGCACCAAAAACAATATGGACTAGATATGACTTAAGCTTCTCAGCTTTTGGCATCAACAATACTATTTCTCGAACATGTTCACAAATAACCTGTGTGACAGCAGGAGTGAATCAGACAGGCCCAAGCATTCCCATTCATCAATGATGCTACTGTCGCCACTGGTGTCTCCTGTCTCATATTCTACTATTGTGTTACCTCTTATATCCTCCCGCTCCTCTGGGAGAAGAGTCATCACCTGGCTATTTCGGCTGCAAGATATTTCCACAGTTTCTGGCCAATACGAGGTAATACTTGAATGCTAATGTTGTTGCAATATAAACTGACCACCTGCACCGTCTGTTTGCTATTGTCCTGATCCTGCGGTCCAGATGATCACAGACATGCAAGTAAATATCACACCCAGGTGGAGTCCACTTTATCTCTCTCATGTTTCAATGTTTTTGGCCATATGTCTTGATATCCAACTTGTCAGCCTTTCTATTTAGAAACGAGCACTGTGTGGAGACGATCACACAGTACCAGAGATGCAAGCTGTTTTTTTTTTACTTTCTGATTCAGCCCGTGTTTCAGAAAGCCCACGTCCCGTCATCTTCACACCTGAGTTAGCGTTTATGCATATAAGCATTCTATTCTCCACTCATGCATTTCAAAGAATGCTATTGACCTCAGCAGTCTGTCCTTGAAGACTGGCCAAATGAAAAGATGTGCACTGAATTGCAACAGTGCCATTTTACAAACGTTTTGCATGTTAAATATTGGGCCATTGTCATAATTTCAGACAGATAAAAAGCGACAACAGCTTGAGACAGGCGACTAATCACTTACCAGCCAATTCTGTGAATCCAGAAATTAAAGTGTAAATGAGTGCCTGGACTGTTATTGTGGTTTCAGGCTTTACCCTATTTCAGGTAATCAAACCTGCTACTGTTTCATCATTACATCACTTACACCAGACATATCTAGGGGATTGCATTAGACTTTGTTTATACATGATATTTTGCACAATCGGTGGTTAAGAAGTCATTATTATGATCACGATTTCTTGGTACAACAACCCCAGATATCAAACGAGCACGTCTCTTATCCTGGTTAATCGTCTTTTATTGATTCTGTCCATGTTTTCTTTCTGGATCTTCCTGATTTATCCTGATGTCCTACATCTGGATGGAGTTCCCTTCAAATGGAAACCATTTGGTGCACCTGGGAAGGATTCCACCTGAACAGCTTAAAGCTTATTGTGTAAGGTTAAAGTTTTTTTCTTTGCAACTGTCACAAATAGCTCACTCATTTGGGATAAACAAATAGGTACTAATTTATGACAATAAAATGTATGTTCACAATCTATTTATCTCTGTATTGATGCTTTGGAACAATGTACATTGTTAAAAGCACAAAATTTAAATGAATTTCAGCTGTAATTTTTGAGAAAACAAGATGTTATGTAATGCTTCTGTATTTTAATCATTTTCACTACAATTGTTAATAACAGATATTAATGACTAAGATAATGTATATGGTGTATTTTACAGTGAAATCCCCTCTCCATATGCTATTAAATATTTTAGAAAACTCCACAGGATTCTTAAAGAGTATTACCCAAAGACACCATTCATAATTTTATATTGTAAATTAATATCAATCATTTATATTAGAATAAAGATAATAGACAGACAGACAGACTTTATTGATCCCATGAGTGAAATTATTGCGTTACAGCATCAGCAAGTTGGGGAAAAACTGAATGTAATTAAGTAATTGTGATTTATATAAAATAATACAATATTGATCACAATTCATTTATTTGATTGTAAAATAAATTCAACTTAAATAACTGTCTTCTGCTAATTTATTAGACTATTGTAGATTAATTGAAAACTCCAGAAGGTGAAAGTTTTTTTCTTTGTTATTTTTGTTTTATTTAATTTTTTACACAAATGTTGTTTTATTTAATTTTCTAATTCCTACACACAGAATTCTTGAAGGTTATGGTAAAATTTTTGATGGCAGTCACACATTACACCTTAGACACATTCTATATAATAATACCACTTACAGTACCAGTTTAAATATACAGTTCATACAATGATATTTTTCACATAATTACTCAACCCCCTGTCTGGCGTTTCAACCCCCAACCCTGCCTTTCTAACTATCCCACTCACTACATCCACCACCTCCATAAAAAAACTAAAAAAAAAAAGGAATTAAAGGGCAAAGGTGGACTCTTAGGGATGTTGAGGTGAAACTCGGGCTGTAATTGAAAGGTCAGAGTCTTCTGGAAAGACGAAAGCCCTGTGGCGTGAAAAATATTCTACACTGCAAGAGAAGGGTCAGAGGATGAGCTAATTACCTGAGTCTGTGTCCTTGAGTTCCTCTTGTTGTAGAGCAGAAGAGCCGCTCGGACACCAGGGAGCCTGTACGTAAGCATTGATTTACTTGACTTCAAACCCTTGGTCGTACACAGGTCATGCACAACACGTTCTATAGTAGATTCTAAGCTTATGTTTTGTTTTTGTTTATTTGTTTTTTAATCCATTGCCCAACTTTTTAGAAGTACAATAAGGAGTTGGTTAGCAATATATAAAGTTGCACTATATAGAAGTTAAAAAAGTTGGTTAGTACTTTAAAGTCAGAGTAATCAGGAAAATAATTACATGGAAAAAGAGCAATATTTCAGTTTCTACATCAGTTTTCTCCTAAGAATTGCTTTGCTTTCACCATATCCATTCCTCATTCTCATAAACATAAACATATAGTATATTATTCCTAGTGAAAAGCTGTCTGGATTGGCTTGTGTGCATAGGCACAACTGTATATTAATTTATGTATATCTATTCTATACTATGTGGGGTACATTCATGTCTGATTTTGTTTAATAAGTGTTTAAATGCTGTTACTGTATGCCTGGCCCACTCATATGAGCAACCAACACATATACACACACACACACACAATACACACAATACTGCTGTGCTGAGAATAATCCACTATTCAAAAAATACAATGAACTTGCAGTCTGAGCCTCAGATGCTCTGCAAATTGGTTACAAAGCATCTGATACTATTGTACACGTTTCTGGCCACAAGCTCCAGAATCCAAAAGTAAAAGAAATATTTATAGAACAAAACAAGATGTGCTTTCCAGAGCAGGATATATTCACTGGATTAAACTGAGATTAACAGAATCCTGTCTTTAAAAGTTATTAAGATTTTCATTTGAAGCAGTAAGTGATGAGTAAAAACAGGTTAATCAGGTTGTTTGTGTGGTTGATTATCTGCTGTTATCTGCTATTAATTAAAATAAACATTCACAGACACTCTGGATGTCTAGATTGCATTTGGTATTTAATCAGTGTATAGTTTTCCCTATCTATATCTCAAAGACTTCATCTTACACTGAAGAGATTAGGAGGTTTTTTCACTATGCATGCCATCATTTAATATGATTCCACATGTTAACCTTATACTGGAAAACAGCTGGAAGACCGCTCGCTGTAGTGTAACATGGTCCCTGTGGATGATACACACTCACACCTGAGATGTTCAAATGACTAAGTTTTGAACATTCACAAGATAAACCTTTTTTCATAAAAGTGAATAAAAATTATAAGCTGTAATATAATGTAAGTTTTTAACTTTTAAGATAGGAAATAATTGCCTGGATAAATGAATCAGAATGGTCTCACAGCATCGCTTACAAATTTGTAATCTGTGTGACTCTGTGTTTTATATGAAAAATGTCTAAAAGTTGCTTTGAAGATTAAGATGGGTTTTGTCTGTGTATGCTTTTAATGACTTAGTTATTTCAGAATTAAACTTGATATGAAATTGAAGTTTAATCTAAATCAACTAATAAGAACTAATCATTTTCTATATAATAGCAACTGTACCTTGTACTGTTAAGTTAATATAAAATAATCGAAGCACTCATTGTTTAGAGTTATAAACGATATCAGCTAGTTCTTCCATCCTGTTAGTAGTAATCATTCCTGATCATGGTTGATCATTTAACCAAATTATATGCCAAAGGCCAAAATGCAGGAAATCCCTGAAATCTTGAGATTTGAGAGGATGAATAAGCCATTACCAGCATGCAGATTTTACAATTGTTTAGATGGATGTCAAAGGATGGTGAGAGGATACAAAAGAGGAGGCAGCACAAGTGTAAATCAAAAAGTGATATAATATTAGCTCAACTTTTGACATTTGTAGTTGAATGAGCACAAATCTCCTCAAGCACACTCCAAAATCTAGTTGAACATATTACCAGAAGAGTGGGGGTTATTATAACTGTAAATGGGGACTAAATCTGGAATACGATATTCAAAAAGCACATGCAAATAATATGGTCAGATGTCTGCAAACGCTTGTCTGAATAACGTACTCTAATATTTGTGTATGACTTCTACCACTATAATACAAGAGAATAAAAAATGCAATCTGCTTTACACAGTAGACAGCAATGCTGTATTTTAACCTATTAGAGCATACATGTAAACAAGCTACATAAAAACATAACAGCACACTCTTTTTCTAATGTTATTATAGCTAGACCTTGTATGACTCACCTGCAGGATGGCCAGACATTCAAAGAGGCAAATAACTGTTCTTTTAAAACTGATGCACCTTCTACAGCAGTGTGAAAAAAAGAAGGGAAAAGAACACTCCTCTCTTACCTGCATGTGCACTGCTGCCCCTCCACCATGGTGAGGGTAATGAATGACTATCGACCAGCTCCACGCTGGTGTTATAGAAGGTTGACTTTTTGAAGGACAGAACGGTGAAGCTTAGAAGGAGATCGGAGAGCTGGCTGAGTCATTCCCTGTATGCATTGCCTATTGTGCCTTAGATGGTTATACTTAATAGTGGAATATATAGTATAAACATATACACTATATACATTTTATATAGCAAGTGCTTTTATTAATTACATTTATTATAATTATTCTTATCTCTTCTCTACAGATCAGCAGCTCATTATCGTAAATAGTACCAATAATTCTGCAGTTGACTGTACATGTCTCTTCTGATGCTGTTACAGAGCTAGTTTAAAGGCACACAGTTCTGTGGAGAAAATCAAACGAACAAGTGGTTTTGTGAAAGCAATGCTCTATGATCATTGTGAAAAAAAGGCTGTAAAAATATGCTGCTCATACAGTCATTTTCTCCCATCCCCTCGGGGAAAGCTTGTTATAGACGTTCCCTGCAGACTTCCGAAGGCCAGCATGGGAACAACTCGGTGGCTCGCTTTGAGGAAGGACAATGCATGGCAGATAGGCAGCCACAGCATGCACTGATCACACAGCTCAGTTTCCCTCCTGTTTCACTGCTGATATCCTTGTGTGTGTGAGAGAAGTAATGCATGACCTGAGAATTTCATCACACACACACACACACAAACACACACACACACACACACCACTGCCAGTTCCACTTAGCCTATGTGAATAAGTGAAGCCTGCATAGAGTTTGGACTGGAGCGTAACAGAGGAGCTTCAACAAGCCAGCAGATCTTTACCACAGGTTAGACTCCAAGTCCTTTATCCTTTGTCTGCTTCTGACACTGTTTGCAAAATATGTCATTGTGTAATGTGCAAGCTGCAGTAAAACGACTCAAATATCTTGAAAACAGCACAATTTGACTGCATGGCGTTTCGTGTTTCTCTCTGTCACAATAATTTTTTTTCCTTTTTTTATGATGTTGCTGCCAGTTTCTGAGATTGGTGACAAAATGTCAAGATGACAAAATATGGTGTGTCTATCGTGAGAGTATATAGAACTATACTTTAATATACACAAATGCGCATTTATTAATACTACATTAATAAAATACATGCAACCCTTAAACTGATAATAAGCATAATAATCATAATAATCATAATAATAATAATAATAATAATAATAATAATAATAAAATCCATCCTTTTTATATTGCAGGTGTCAGTATTAACAGAATAATTTAAGTAGTTAATACACTATACTTATTGCATTTATTATATTGCAGGGTGTTTTTGGGAAAGTTCTGACTCCACCTTGTCTTGTCACTGTTCAGTTTCCTAATGCGTTCACCTGTATGATGTTTAGATTATTTTTTTATCCTTGTTTCTGCTCCTGAACACAAAGTCACACCTCACTCATTCCTGTGTAAACCTGTTTATTATGTAGTTTATTCATTTGTTTTGTTTTCTGTCTATCTTTTTGTTTTAATTGTAGATTTGCTTTTAGATCTAAGTTTACATGCTTGTGATCTTCCTCCCCAGTTTGCATTTAAAACATTTTAAATTAATATACATACATACCTCAGAGACTGTTACTGTATAGTTTTCAATTTCTTCTGATGTGCTAAGGTATCAATTCATTGATATAAATACATGAATATGCAATAATAAATTCTAATTTGTGGACCAGAATTATATTATATAATTTTTGTTGTTTATAAAAAAAAAAAAAAAAAAACGTAATCGTATAACTACACTGGAGACAGCAATCTTCATCTCAAAATAACAAATGAAGTCCAAATCTCATATCTCTGTTTGAAAAACTTAAACAGAAATTAGATCAAAAGTCTTTGGACCTTTAAATCTACAGCTTATTTGTACCATTAAATATACTTAAATTAACAAAGTTAACTTTGTTCCGGGACATGTGCCAAATTTGTTTCTATTTTCCTGTGAATCAGTAATGAATGCTTCTGAAATGGGAGCAGAAGTTTGTTCTACTTGGTTGCTGCTTCCTCTGTTTAAACATTATGTAACGTTATTGGCTTCTGAGATTGAGTGTGAGCTAATTAAAGTGTGTGCTAATTAAAGTGTAAGGCTAGACTTTGAGAACACTTTAATTCCCTGGCTTCTGTTCTGTAAAGGCTTTGTGTATTTCTCAGTGTGAAGATGATTATCACATAAAGATTCATTTGCATACTTATATAGCGATACTCTGGAGGTTTCAAGGATGCGTTGGTGAGGTATTATTTTGAAAGTTCATCAGTGTTTTTAGTATAGCATTTGAAGGTTCCCTATAAGTAACACTATTTACAGCATTAGTTAATACAATATTAACAATGTTAATAATGTGACAGAGAGTGAGGAAATCTCATAAGGTATAATACTACATGGAGGGAGAGCACTGAGTGTGTGATTCCAACAACTACCAAATAACAACTGTATAACAAATAATACTTTCTTTCGGCTTCTCCCATTAGGGGTCACCACAGCGGATCATTCGTATGTTCGATTTGGCACGTGCTTTTATGTTGGATGCCCTTTCCAACACAACCCTCCCTATTTATCCAGGCTTGGGACCGGCACTAAGAGTGCACTGGCTTGTGCAACCCTAATGGCTGGGGTTGGTTCCCTGACCGGGGCTCGAACCCGGGCCACAGTGGTGAGAGCGCCGCAGCCTTACCACTAGACCACCAGGGAACCAGATTATAACAAATAATCTTTGCATTTACCAGTTTGTTAGGAGGTTGGGGTCAAAGTGCAGAGTCAGCCATGATAGGGTGCTACTGGAGGAAAAAAAGGTAAGGTTCATGCTCAATTGCTCACCAGTGGCAGCTTGGCTTGCAATTTAGGAAATCCTGTGCAGGAGATTTGTCTTAACTTACAGTTTTATGTATCGATATGAATTTGTCTTTTATTTGCATTTGAACTTGGCCTTATCTTGCTCTTGGGCATTGGTGTTGGTAAATATGGAGGGCAAAGTTTGACAAGAAGTAACTCATTCTTCTGAGAAATAAATCAATTAAGCCAAATAGGTGTAATAAATGCTTGTAGAAACGTCTCCAGGTTACGTATTTAACCATGGTTCCCAGAGGGAACGAGACGCTGCATCAAAAACACTTTGGGAATGCTGTGTTGTCCATGCTCTGAATCACATGTATAATCAGTCCGATGGAAGGCTCGCCGTCACCGACAGGGTGTCGTCATGGCCAGAAAGTTTAAAATCATATGGAGTGAAACAAGTGGCTGCTTCTGAAAAAAAGAAGAAAAGGGATGCAGGCAGTCTGGCATAGAGATGCAGTGTCTCGTTCCCTCTGGGAACCATGGTTACTTATGCAACCTGGATGTCCTGGAGGGAAAAGGACAAGGCTTTATAGGCTGCCATACTTCGAGTGAAGTGCGCTCTAACCCCAAAGGGAGCAAGGAGACCAGAGGACTCATAAAAGGAAGAAATAGCATCCACAATCCATCTGCTGAGCGTCTGCTTATTCGCAGAGAGACTTCTCCTCGGAGGACCATAGTTCTGATCTAAGCCTAATGGGTTGTGGGACGACCGAAGGTACTTTAGGAACATACCCTGATCTAGGTTAGAGGAACGCACTGACCAGGCCTGGAGTAAACTCCAGGAAGGAAGGGGGCCAAAGAATGTGCCTAAAAATCCCCTACTCTCTTAATAGTGGAGATGGCTAAGAGGGAACACAGTGATAGCTGTGAGGAACCTCAGAGGTACCTCGGTCAGAGACTCAAAGGAAGGCTGCGACAGGGCCTCCAAAACAATGGCCAAGTCCCATGCAGGCACTCCAGGTCTAGGCCTCAGCATCCGTGTGCCACAGAGAAAGCGTGTCACCAATGGGTTCTTACCTCTGGGTGCCACAGAGAAAGCGTGTCACCAACGGGTTCTAACCCAGCGACTGACCCGTGAGGGGGGCATGACAGGCTGGTGTTTGGCAGACACATAAACCTACAGGGTGGACAGAGCCAACTCTTTGGTGAACTGTTCTTGAAGGAATTCCATCACTAAGCCAAATGGACAGTTAAGTGGGTCTAGGCGGTGTTGTTCACACCATGCAGTAAACAGGTGCCACCTCGTGGCGTACGACATCCTCATGGAGGGAGCTCTGGATTGAAGAATGGTCTCTACCACCTCGGTGGAGAGACCGGCGGTTCCATAGCCTCCATAGCTCTGGGCGAGGGTGTATTATCGTGCCCCCTGCCTGAGATAAAAGATACCTCCTAAGAGGAAGCTCCCAGTGAGGGGGTTTGAGAAGGGCTACCAGGTCCGCAAACCATGGCCTGCCACCAGGAGGAGAAGAACTCCGTCCTATCAAACTCTCTCCTGAATTCCTGGGAGGAGCGCGATTGGGGGAAAGAAGTACAGGTACAGCCTCGGCCGTGCCTTTACCATGGCTGGGGGTGTTAGGGAAAACCAGAGGGGGCAGTGCGACGTCTCTTTAGACACAAACAGTCTCTGTAATATTGTTCCCAGATTTGCTCCACCACCTCAGGGTGGTGCTGCCATTCCCTTGACCTCCACCCTTGCCTTTAGAGGGCGTCTGCTCCCTGGTTTAAGTGGCCAGGGATATACACTGTCTTCAAGGAGAGCAGCTTCACTTGGGCCCACAGGAGGATCTGGAGTGCCAGCTTGTACAGGGGGCGACAGCGCAGACCCCCTGGTGGTTGATATAGGAAACCACTAAAGCAGGGGTGGCCAACCCGCGGCTCTCGAGCCGCATGCGGCTCTTTGCTTGGTTTCATGTGGCTCTTACGTTCATATTGAAGTTTGTGTTTGTGTTATTTTAATGTGCGTGTTCGCTACACATGAGTTCAATACGGTATTTTTAAAACTTAAATGCTCTTGCCCCTACTGGGAAACTTTGCGGTATTTTCATCTCACGCACATGCGCATTTGACGAAAATACCGTATTGAACTCAATCGAAGCGAACATGAACATTAAAAAAAACACAAACACAAACTTCCATATGCAAATTGTTTACTTAAATTTTAAGTAAACAGTTTGTGTCAAGTTCGCTCTCAAAATGGCAGGAAAAAATGCACAGCAAAAGGAAAATATGAAGATGAACACAGGACGTTTTTAACAGAGTGGGAGAGTTTATATTTTTTTTGTTGAACGTAATGGCAAGTCATTCTGCCTTATGTCAGGCGTCATTAGCGCATTTCAAATCTTCAAATCTTCAGCGTCCAACTTATTAGACGTCCAACTGTCCCGCCACACTGTTGAACACAGAATATGGGACATTAACACAGCTACTGAATCACAGTTGCACTCTGACCTGGAAAGCCAGAAGTCCCACTAAGCAACATGCATAGTAAAAGAAAAACGCTATTGTAAATTATTATATGTTTGATTGTGGACTTCGTTGAACTGACAGTGTGTGTGTGTGTGTGTGTGTGTGTGTGTGTGTGTGTGTGTAAGAGGAAGGGATGGGTGATGTTCATGTGTGCCCATGTGTATGATGTAGCTCTTTGCGGTAACACAGTAAAAAATGTGGCTCTTGGTCTCTGACTGGTTGGCCACCCCTGCATTAAAGTGTCAGCATGTGAACCGGGGCAGACAAGACGCAAACTGAATCGTATAGCCTCTGTCTACAGGACCCACCGAGACACATCTGGCAAAGACTGCCATGCCTCCAGATAGTCTCTTAATATAATCAGTCTCTCAAGAGTGACCTCTGGCATACCTAGAGCCAGACCAATGCCCTGGAGCAGCTCTAGGGGTCTCCTGAGAGGCAGCAAACCCCCCACATCTGCTACGGTTTTGGGCGGAGAGTGAGAGGGGTTTTCGCTGGCGCTGACCATGCCCTGAAGCACCGAGAGTGGCCGGGTTAACTATCCAGCTCCCTGAGGCACAGTGCCCCTTCCCAGCCGAGTCCCCAGGTGGTCCTAGGTCAGGACATTTTGGCTGAAGCGACTTGATTAAAGACGACAGAAAGATCTGACAGGGTGAGCCAAATATGCCTCTCTGTCGAGACGAGGGTGGCAATGGACTGAACCAATTGCCTTTGCGGTCTCATTAGTAGGCCTTTGGGCCACCTGGGACATCTCCCACGTCCAGCTCCCGCAGCAGATCGACCTAATAGGCCTGTAGCACAGCCATGATGTGCAGGCAGCCTGTGGCCTGACCCGCTGAGGCATAGGCCTTGCCCACCAGAACCAAGGTGGTTCTCAGGGGCTTGGTGTGCTGCGCTGGGCCACATTCCCTCAGTCATACTATTTTTAAATATAGCGACACCCTGGGACTAAAGGGGTGGGAGGAATAAGGCCTAGCCCACAACCTGGACACCTCGGTGTGCAGGTCTGGGAAAAAAGTCAAACCCCAGCACGGAGGCAGTGATGCGGGTTGCAGGAAATGCTCGTTCAACTTGCTAGGCGGACGAGCCTTTTTGAAAAGGACCGCCTAAGGGGTGGTTCTAGGGGGCTTGGAGACGCTGCTAAAAGGCGAAAGTGACAAACCTGTCTCCAACTCCTCTGCGAGGTCCACTTGTGAGCCCCACATCCTTGCATGCCGCTTTGCCTCGGCTAAAGCGATGCCAGAACCACAAGGAGCAGTACCACCCTCCTCAAACAGATGCGAGCGCAATCTGTGCAGTTGGCTCACTTGAGAATAGACTGAGCATCCGCTCCCAGACAAGTGACACACAGTTTATGCATATCCCCCCCCAGTAATATAGCAGAGGCAAGGAGGAATGCAAGGATGGAATCAATGTTTCGTCTTTCTGGTCAGATTTGTAAACAGCTCTTACCTTTTACTGGACAAACACACACAGAGGGCTTCCTGAACAACAAAAGCTGCCGCTGGTTTTACTCCATGTGCTTTCAAGCTTCCTGGTCGTGACGTCACCTCGCCGATAATGCGGCCCTTTCAATTGGACTGATTATACATGTGGTTCAGAGCATTGACAATGCAGAGGCGTTCACAAAGCGTTTCTGATGAGTTCCTGGAGGGGAACCTGAACATTATACCCACATTTGCTTGTTGAATGTCCAGTTCCAGATTAATTTCTATTTGCTTTTATAATAACCTCCGATCTTATGATAAGGCTTTCAACGAGATTTTGAATTGTCACTCAGCCACGAAAGTGTTAGTGTGATGTTGCCACTGATGTTGGGTGAGGAGGTCTGGGATGCAGAGTCTATGTTTCAATTTATCCCAAAGGTTTGTAGCCTGGAATCAGTGATTTTGGCTATAAAGTGTGATTTTATCTTCCAAATCTTCCTTGTTATTGGTTATTCGTTAGTTTGTCACATCTTGTTTTTGTCTTCTATATGGGCAAATGGCCTATACAAAATGTGTATATCTTATTGTTTCTAATCCACATTGTTACACTGGGTTTATCATTTGCTCTTTTCGAATGTAAAAACTACATACCCATTTTCTGTTTATGAACTCCATCCATCAGAAATAGGTCTTAATAAGCTTTCACAGGTCAATAAGACCTGCCTGCGGTAAAGGATGCTTAAGTAAGAGCACTATGGCAGGATCAATATTGACTTTAGCATCGCTCAATTTGATGGTGAAGATCGATTGTTAAGATGTAGGCAAGAGCAAGTTGTTCCTCTTCAGGAGCAGGAGGTGACAAAGGCAGACAGACAGAAAAAGCAAGAGAGAAAAAGCAGAAGTGAAATGTTTGTGAAAGACATTACCTGTGGCTGAGGAGAGCAAGAATTGAACCCTGGATGAACCATAATCATAGACTGAATAACCAAATTAATGTGTGATTATACATTGAATATGCCTAACACATGAAAAACTATCAAGCAGCTTTAAAATTGGGTGAATAGGAATGATTCATGTCTGCACTTCATTCATCAACTCTCTTCTTTTCTATGAGTGAAAGTTTTGATATTTCTCACAATGGGTGTTATTTAAACGTAGCAAACACGTTCTCTGGTTTTATAGCCAAGTTTTTGATAAACACTATCAAAAAGAAATATATTTACTGTCATTCAAAAATATGCCTTGAAGAAATATTCACAGAAATTGGATTCTACTAAATACTATTATAAAAAATAAACCACATCAGTCACAATTTTTCAGATCCTCTCTGATGGTGTTTTTTTTTTTTTTTTTTCATATGCTGTATATATAACTGAGTGACAACTGGAATAAATGATGCCTTTATTTATATACCTGGCATGGTTTGGATCCACTTCTGCTATTAAACCCAAGCAACGCTGTACAAAGTTTTTTTCACTGATCATTTGTAAAGTTATCATAAAACATAATTTTCCTCTCCGCCAACTGGCCCCACCCACATCTACAGGGCATGATGGCTTATGAAATGGTTCAATAAGGGTGAAATAAATGGAAATCCTACACTTCAGAAGCAATAGATAACCAAATTGAACACCAGAGGGAGATTTTGAAGCAATTTGTTAGGCAGTGCTCTCCACCATCTGTTCTGTATAATAATTTCTGTATTACAGTTTTGTTAATCCTAGTGAATTTGTTAATGTATTTATTTATTTGTTTAAATGGGACAAAGCTATTGAGGATATAAACCCTTGTCACTGGGATTTTACTATTAAGGGAACATTTTTGTATTTTTAGAGCAAGTGCTGCGTTCTATAAATACTCAATTAAGCCTTCAAGGTCCAGTGACACATCTGTAAAGCTACATTTACGTTGTTTGTACAAAATGTACAACAAAATATACATCTCTATGGAACTTTCCCAGTGATTGTGTTACAGCTTAAAAGCTCTGGGAGACCAAATGCATTGTGTCATATTGACTACATACTGTAGTAAGGTCCCTTAAAATCATTCCTTAAAATTTGTCTTGTAAGAGGCACTGGACAGATGCATGCATATTAGGCCGTTTAATTAACACAATGGCAACAGACATCTTGAAACAAGAATCAGAATTACGAGGCCCAAACAAGTCGATATCAAATTGGCAAACAAGGCAAAAAGGCTTGGTAATGACAGGCACTAGAGCAACTGAGTGTATACTTCGCAAAGTGTCCAATAAATCAAAGACCTATTGTAGTGTAGCTGTGTGTAGGTGTGTAGTTGTGTATGTATTGTGTACATTATGTAATGTGTGGGAAATAAAGACGGTGGCGGCCATATTAGAGAAATGGAGTCCAAGTTGTGCTGTGACCTGACAAACATTCAATGTAAATCTTTTCTCCTTTATGTATATGTGAAAAAAAAAATTCTTCATGTTGAGGAAATCTACATTTTTCCTGATCTTTGGCAAATTTTCTGTTCTGTGGTGACAAAGGTTACAGAGTCTGTGGTTACTTTGTTTAGGTTAGTACGTTTGTTTTTAAATATATGGGACTAGCGCTTCTGTTGTCATAACCATTAGAAAGAAATTTAATTTGATGTAAAAGAAAATTTAAATCATAGCCTGTTGACAAAATTGTTGTACAGCATATTATATTTAAACATATATTATCTTACAAACTATAGACAAATATGATTACATACTTATGCACACATAAATACTATATACATAATACAGTATGCACTCCCAAAGGCTCTAAAATAAAAACGGGATATAAAAATGGACAGAAAAATAATGAGCACTGCTAGACCATCCCTGTGGTAATTAGATAATTTATGAATAATTAACTGTGTAGCAACCGAGGGAATCTGGTCATGATTTTTCTTCTTCCAAAGTTTATAACAGTCTGGGAATCCACAACAACATGAACTGCCAAGTATAGAGATATATGGCATATTTTTTCTATATCAAAACGTGCCCGAGGACTCAGCAAGTGAAGAAAAAATATCTGTTTGTTGCTGTTGTTCACTGGCGCTGCTTATAAATGTGTCTTGTGTGGTCTTGTGGGAGCATGACAGTGTAATGAATAGAAACAGGATGCTAAAGTGCTGGAGGGCTGTAAAAGAACTTTGCAAATTTGCCTTATAGGAATCAGTATTTGTCCTCAGAGACAGATATTTTTCATCAACTGATATTTAGTTTTATACCTTACAGTACCGTGCTCGTTCAAATTGGGCGCATTGTATTGCTTCCACCACACAAAATTGATTGTGTGCAGTTTGTCGTCTGGTTGATGTAGCAGTGCACAGATAGGGCTTACATCATCTTTTACCTTGAGGAGCAAATGGGAAAAATGCCTGATCCCAAGACACTAGACCTAAAGATTTTACACTTAAAATTAAAAAAGCTTAATCATCATTCTCTTTGATTCACTGAACTGTGATCATCTGGGCCTAGAAAGACTTGTCCCTGTAACCTGTAATTGAGCCCAGTGGATCCAGTGTCTTCCCTGAGGAGGCTAAATTGAATGGCAAAGAAGGACATCTTTAGGAGCAGTCTTCAGGAGACTAAATGCTGTGCCATACTTGAGTACTCGAGGTGGTTTCACATCCAAATTGCCACTCTACAAAGGTCTGTCTCAAAATGTCCAGCCTCTCTTTTTTCATGTAATGTCCTTATGAAGGGCATCTGATCCACCTGGCTGAATGCTGATTACATTTCAATGCCTTTCTATATACTTCTGATAGTTACAATAAAGTTGGACCTAACCTAAGCTAGCTTAGCCTTTTGGGCTAGCCTTTGGGCTTATCAGCGAAATCTGAGTTCTGTGCAAGTTAAATGGCAAAAGTTCAAGGACACATTTAAATTCTTGTCTTTGTTTTTTTGGATTGGTGTGATATAGTCCATCATGAACTGAAGCACCTTTAATATCCTAATGTTGCTTGTTTTTTTAAAACAGAATTTTCAACATCAGTCCTACACCAACTATATAAAATCTTCACCATATCAATGAATACATATTTTATTAGACTGTGTGGAGAATTCCCCTATGCCAATACTTGAGTTGTTGCTATGGACACTATAACATATTGGCGTGTGTGTGTAAATATAAAGCTGGAATTTGAATGAGGGCCAACACACCTGTCAGAGCTGCAGTTTTAGAAAATTAGTCAACACCTTTTGTCCAATCAGATGAGAGAATTTGAGAAACTTTGCGCTCTATTATCATGCAGGTGCAAGTGTAAATTGCTCATTTGGATAGTGTATATTCCAATTTATGTCCCTACTTATAATTTTTATAATCATAAGTGACAATGCCTGCAATGATGTGGGTGAAGTGGTGCGTCAGAGGGACTGCATTTGAATTTTTCCTTTTTTTTTTCTATATATTTTTAACCCACTGAAGAGCTGTATGCTGCTACTTAGCAAATCGGATTTTTGTCCACAGAGACACATAGGCACAGACACAGAAACACAGAGAGAAAATAATAGAACTGAAGCAAACTGAAACGAATGCCTCCTTGCCCAATAGTTGTCAAACCCATTCAAAATGTACACAGACAAACACAGATGAAAAATCAGGCCCCATCAAATGGCTTTAATTAGCAATCCATCATTACAATCTTGATTGAATCAATGTATTGTAAACAGAGATCCCTGAGTGGTCTTCTGTATTTATACGATTGATTTTTCCACAGAAGTGATGAATGAGAAAAATGAAAGAGAGAGAAGGTTGGATGGTGTGGAGATGGTGAAGCAGGAATTGGATAGGATTAGTAAGGAGGAAGTGAGAGCAGCAATTAAGAGGATTAAGAGTGGTAAGTGGGTAGGACCAGATGACATACTAGTAGAAGCATGGAGATGTTTAGGAGAGATGGCAGTGGAGTTTTTAACCAGATTGTTTAACAGGATTTTGGAAGGTGAGAGGATGCCTGAGGAATGGAGAAGGAGTGTGCTGGTACCGATCTTTAAGCATAAGGGAGATGTGCAGACCTGCAGTAACTACAGGGGAATTAAGTTGATCAGTCACACCATGAAGTTATGGGAAAGAGTAGTGGAAGCCAGGCTGAGAGAAGAGGTGACCATCTGTGAGCAACAGTATGGTTTCATGCCGAGGAAGAGCACCACAGATGCATTATTTGCTTTGAGGATGTTGATGGAGAAGTATAGAGAAAGTCAGAAGGAGTTGCATTGTGTTTGTGGATTTAGAGAAAGCGTACGACAGGGTGCCGAGAGAGGAGTTTTGGTACTGTATGAGGAAGTCTGGTGTGTCAGAGAATTATGTGAGGGTGGTGCAGGACATGTATGAGGACAGTTCAGTATTTTCATTAGGAGTGAAGAGAATGGACAGGATTAGAAACAAGTTTTTTAGGGGGACTGTGCATGTAGGACGTTTTGAGGACAAAGTGAGAGAGGCCAGATTGAGATGGTTTGGACATGTGCAGGGGTCTATCAGTAGGAGAATGCTGAGGATGGAGCCAACAGGGAGTAGGAAAAGAGGAAGTCCAAGGAGGAGGTTTATTGATGTGGTGAAGGAAGACATGCAGATAGTTGGTTTGAAAGAAGCAGATGTAGAGGACTGAGCAGTATGGAGCTGATGTGGCAACCCCTAATGGGAGCAGCCAAAAGAAGAAGAAGAGGATTTTTCCACAGATGTACAACAGGAATTATTCTGTATAATGAAAAACAGCTTGTTCTTAATTAAGGCTCACTTATCCAACATCACTGACAAATGATTCATTATTAGATTTTTCTAGTTTACATTACGTTACAATAAGCATACATTTTAACCAGTACTTCTCTCTCTCTCTCTCTCTCTCTCTCTCTCTCTCTCTCTCTCTCTCTCACACACACACACACACACACACACACACACACACACACAGACACACACAGACATACAAACACACACGCACAAACACAAACACTCTGTCTAGCTGCACAGCTTAAAATACAGTACCAGTAATTCTGACCACTTCTGCTTTCTGGACCTGTTTAATCCACCCTGTTGTCTTACTTCTAGTAGGAGTTTTGCTGCTGCTGAGAATGAAGAAACCACGAAGATGTCTGTGTATTACTTGTTATAAAAACAGTTTCACTACAGTAGCTTAGGACTACAATTGCTTTGAGTTTTGCACTCCTCAGATTAGCTCAAATAGACTACATGTGAAAACTAGAACACATTTACTGGTTGCACAATTGAGCTATTTGGCCATGTAGTACACATTTACAAAAAGGAAATATTTATAATCACAGGTCTTACCCAGATGAGGATGGCATTCTAGGGTTAGCTATACAGTATCAGACAGGACAGACCATCCACCTTCCAAAATCCATTGGGGAGAGCTAATAAATGGCAAATGCTTCACATGCTTGGTCAAATGATCTCTCCACCTGAACCATGCTGTCTTAATTAACACATGTATATAGTCTCACGCTTCACAGAACTAACTGTCTTATATTTGTCATTCATAGTTCTTGGTTCTTGTTTCCCTGTCTGTCTATTTGGTGTTATATTTTCTGCTGTTGTTCTGTACATTACAAATGTAAAAGAATCTGAAACCCACCCAGGATGCATCCATGGTTCATATACAGCATATGAGTCATTATTTTTTTATGTCAAAATATTGTAAAAATAGGCTCAGAAACATTGCTGCTTTCCAAAGTACTAGACATAAAATAAGTAAAAAAAAAATGTTGATTATGTTCACAATAATCAATCCTTTTTGGCATACAGAGATAAACTAGTTATCGTATGAAAGATCAGCTTGCTTTTTCTCTGTGTTTCCATCTGCCAGAGTTATTTGCTAGAATGCGACGGAATGTTCGTTTAGATGCACTGGCGCATCTGACAATTTCGGAAGAATAAAGATAAATAAATAGGACACCATTTGACATTATTTTTTATCGTAGCTGTGTCTAATTAATATATACTAATCCTTTATTTGTGCAGCAGGGGATAGCACTCATCACAAAGACAGTGTTATACTCTTTCAAACGTGCCCAATGAAATGCTACGTATTTACACACACTGTGAGTCACCAGTTATATCAGTGTAATCAGCCTCTTTTGAAATGACATCAGGAACAATGTGAGTGACAGGGAAGAAAACAAACAAGGAAACAGATTGAAGACAAAACTGAAACAGACTAGTGCAAGATGCAGACAGAATAAACCTCTCACTCTTGATCTAGTTATTTAGTAGGCTGTATTAATCCTCTCTGTAATGAAAAGCCAGGCAGGAAGTGAGGTCAATAAGCCTTTCTGTAAGCAACTGCTATTTTGTGGTTGGCATGATGCACTTTGCATGGCGAGTGAAACCAAGTCTTGTTAAAGAGAATGAGAGAGAGAGAGAGAGAGAGAGAGAGAGAGAGAGAGAGAGAGAGAGAGAGAGAGAGAGAGAGAGAGAGAGAGAGAGGGGATGATCAGAGATAACAGATTCTTTACACTTTACACCTCCCACATCTTATCTACTTCATGGCTCCCAGTCATCACTAAATATTTTATAGCTGTGTTCTGTGTTCAAAATGAGCAACATAATTTAAGGAAAGGCCTGCGCAATGCACAAGCTGGGATCTCGCCACAGAGCTACTTCTCTACTGAGACTGAAATGTGTAAATAATGCAGCGATTATTACTACAGAACTTTTTTAGCAAAGCCGGAATACTATGTTTGCATACAAAGAGTGATTTAAGGTGTGACTAGAAACCAGAGACTGGAAAGAGGAGATAAGAGAATCAGTCTTACAAAGGGATGCAGGGTCTGCCGGGCTATTTCTTGAGTTTATTTTCTGTATGATATTCAGTGCAGAACATCTCTTCTAGGTTGTAGATTGAGAAAACTTGAAAAATGTCTTTCTTTAGGATTACATTTGACAACAGAGCTTTACGTCCAGCCGTAAATATATTGTAAAATATAATGAAGTTTCTCTTAAGTCAGCACTTTCTGTGTACTTTTTAAAATAAAATATACCAGTGAAGTACTTAGATAAACGGCCACAATTCAATCGATGTTAGCGTAGTAAGTAGTAATAATAATTAATATCAATCAATGACCTCAAGTGCATGAAGTTTGTAAAGTTGTAGAAACATTAATAGCTGAATACACTGAACACTTTTTTGAATTAATGTACAAACCTATTTGTGAAAACCTGTGTTTTTGATGTTGTGGCATTTTTACAAAATGATGCAGATGATAAAAACAGCATGCCACATTTACTATAGACCATAAGTTAAAGCAATATTTACACAAGAAAGTTATGTTTATTCAGAGACAGGTTGCACAGCTGCATAAGCCGATTTTCTGTGAGATTATGCAAATCAAATGATCGTAGTTCACCCTTGATTTTTTTTTTTTTTTTTTTTTTTTTTTTTGAGTACACGTGTCCAAGATGACGATTTTCAATTGTTTCGGGATAACAAACTTAAAAACAAGCTTACCTTAAAAAGATCACAGAATACAAAATAAACCCAAATTTTTTTTCTACATTGCCCATCCAGAAAAAAGAAAACATCTAAGGAGATTGCTGAAACTACTAAAACTGGGTTAAGAACGGTCAAACACATTATTAAAAACTGAAAAGATAGTGGGGAACCATCATCTTTAAAGAAGAAAATTTCGAATGATCGTAATCAGTGATCACAGTACAAGCCCAGGGGAGGCAGTGCTATAATCTGGGGTTGGTGCAGTTTGTCAGGTCTGGGTTTAGCAACTTTATGTGCCCAAAGAATCAGGTTAGCTGACTACCTGAATCAATGGATTTGGGTATATTCTAAGATGACAGAGTGGTTCAGGGAGCATGAGGCATCATTCTCACACATGGATTGGCCACCACAGAGTCCAGACCTTAACCCCATTGAGAATCTTTGGGATGTGCTGGAGAAGACTTTGCGCAGCGGTCTAACTCTCTTATCATCAATACAAGATCTTGGTGTTCAATTACTGCAACTCTGGATAGGAATAGATGTTGTGATATTGCAGAAGCTGATCGAAACGATGCCAGGGCGAATGCGTGCAGTAATCAAAGCTAAAGGCGGTCCAACAAAATATTAGTAAATGTGACTTTTTTTGGATGGGCAGTGTATTATAGAACATGAAAGCAAGAGATACAAACACTGTCAAAAGTTGGGAAACACCTCGTCTTTTATAATTTGAGACACATGCATGTCCCTTTTATTTATATGCAATAAATTAGGTAAAAGGAAAAAACACACAAGAATTGGACAGTGAATCTCTGGATGAAAGGTATGTGGGCCGGTGTGTTCAAATATGAGATTTTTGGCTCTAACAGAAGAACTTATGCAGGATGGAGAATAGGAGAAAAGATGTTAGCGGACACTTACATTCAAACATGGAGGTGGAAGCTTAATGGTTTGAGGTTGTTTTGGAGACTTATTCCAGGTGAAGAACCAACTTTATTATACAACAAGACAATAACCTGAAGTATACATTCAAGCTCTGTAAGTGTTATTTGGAGAGCAAACAGTTGTCTAGAGTGTGAACTGTCATGAAATGACCTGCCCAGTCTCTCACCTAAAACCTGTTGAACTGCTCTGGAATGAAGGCATTGCAAATTATTTCAGCTAAATGTTTGGAGAAACTAATTGTCCAGATGCCAAGAGTAGATAAAATTGTTATTCATGCTAAGGAAGGATTTTTCTACGAAAATCATGGGTAACATCTGTACATTTAATCAAATAATATGTCTGTTTGTTGCCTATATTTTACTGCATGATTGTCCCTAGTTGCAACAATCATATTAATATAATAATGTGGATTCAATGCTTATTATTCAGCAGTTAATAGCATTAAATAGCACTTAAGTTAGTTAAAGTTCAAGGTCAATGTAATTAACAGGAAACATATACAAGTGCAAAATTATTAATAAATGTACATAGGCAAAACACACACAATGAAAGTAAATACAAAATGAACAAATACACAAAGAGCAAAATCTGAAACAATGGTTACAAAAACATGGAGAGAAACCATGAGAGACAGGAAGTGCAGCCAACATATATACAAGTGTAATTAACTGGCAATGTGATTAAGGTGCAATAACAGACATGTGACATGGCTCAAGGATGTGCAGTGGCTAATGGAAAATATAATTTGTGACAAATTTATGACAGTCATAACTTAGACGTGCTTGTTTTTGCAGCTGTCTGAAATGTCCTTATGTCCATGATTACAGCTAACAATGATATGCACAATTTCAGCATTTAATCTTCACTACATAGGTGTAACTAGACTCTATTTACAGCTCTTAAACATGCATTAAGTATAATAAATTGTTGTTAAAGAGCTCTATTCTACAAGTTCTCCCTGGTGTCACGGTAACTTAATTGTATATATTGCATTTATTATTTAAATTACAGGATTAATTCAAGTAGGTGCAATGCGATTGAATTTAATGTCCCAATACAGTCAAATAAGTAATTGCTTTGAGCTAATGAACAAAGGGGAGAGTCTCTTAATCTTAGACTAGGATGTACAGAATATCTGCTAGCAATACAGAATATAGAACACAGTGATGGGCCATGACTGATTCAATATACCTCTTAATAGCCTAATTAAAATGCAGTATAACAGAGTGCTGTATCAAATACAGAGATCTCATGCAGTAAGAATGAAGAAAGAAACCCAATGAACACAATTCAACAAGTCTCCTTTCACTGCAGCCACAGCTGCAATGCAATGTATGCAATGCATACATCATCTGTAGCAGAAACATAATTATTAACCAAAAATAATACTAGATTTCCACTGCATTTTGTTCATTATTTCTGTGCATAATGGCTTCCGTGGGGATTTGAAATGAAGGCAAATTGTGTGTTTTTGTGCAATTTCTATGGAAAGGAAAATACAAAAGTATAAATGGTTCCTGAAAAAGCTGAACAACTCTTTCGAACTGTTTTTGAACAAGGATGCTTTTCTTGAAAAGTCCAGTAAAATGTAAAATGTAAAAGTCAAATCAGTTTCTTCTCCTTTGTCAGCCATTGTGGAATGACAAGAATATATCTGAACTTATGCACTGTGCAGTAGATGCATTTTGATAGCACTGACTATCACACACTCTGACCATCCATTTAAAAGATGAAAATGCCTACATGTTCTTAAGCCTGAGAGCGAGCCTTGGAGTAAGTAAATCGCAGTCTGATTGGTTAATGCAACAGCTTTAAACAACATACCATTTATGGTAAGTTAAAAAAAAAAGCCTGCAGTGTTTACAGTGATGTCTTTACAGCAACAAGTAATGTGACAGCTGAAATCTAATTGGATAGAAACTTGTATAAAAAAAAAATCCAGGACACCCGTTATGAAATGAAGAGAATAGACTATTGGGAATAATTTAATACATATTCATTAACAAAAAATATATTTAAAAGTAAGTAATACCATAAGCCTTAGCTCAGAAATTGCAAATCAAATCAAAATCTTCCCTTAACATCAGAGAGCTTGTGTGACTATTCCTTCAGGTTTCAACTTGATTTGAAGCTGAGACTTTTGTGTTCTCTTGTATAATCAAACCAAACTTCTTATTATTGTTGTTATTGTTTACTAAATAAATTCTTTAAACATCCACTTCAGCACTAGCCATGTGAAGCAACACGCCTGTCAGGCTTATTAAGCTAATAGCTTATCCAGCATTCCAGCATCCCAGTCTTAATGAGATGACTAAACCGAGCAATGTACAACCCCTGTAGTGCTTTAGTACAGCATGTGAGAGTTGTCTCTATCCTGCTACAGGATGTGTGTGACTGTGACGTCCATGCTAAGCTCAGAAGGCTTTGGCAATTGGCCAGATGCTGGAAATAAATGAGACTCTGTACAGTCCAACCCACCCACACACCCACACACACACACACACACACACACACACACACACACACACACACAC
>JAAIIK010000080.1:1524667-1537172 GCA_014706435.1 Silurus glanis
ATAGATAGATAGATAGATAGATAGATAGATAGATAGATAGATAGATACAACTTTATTGTCATTGCATAGTACAGGTACACAGTAACAAAATGCAGTTTAGCATCTACCAGAAGTGCAAATAAACCATCCCTGTACTCGAGAAAAGGTACAAATCCTCTTTTTAAAAGTTACTCCAGTAAAAGTAAAACTCTTCCTTTTACATTTCTACTTGAGTTAAAAAGAAAAAACTTTGAGTACTTGCTTTGGAATAGACTTACAATTTAAAAGTAGATGTACTGATCTAGGAGAACGTTATTTTTAATAACTGATGCATTTCAGTGTTATGATTTTCTACTGTATGCATCATATCATTTTTAAGGAGACACACAGTGAGAGAACGCTTACTTCACACAAACTCTCAGGACTCTTAGGGTTATATTTGTGTTCTCACCACATTCTATTAGTTAACACAATTTATGTATTCACATCAAAATAGGGAGGAACGGCATGCTCTAAAATGTAGTAAAGAAAAACGTAGGCTATTAAAACAAATGTAGTGAAGTCAAAGTTTGCCAAAATGAAATAAATACATACTGTATTCTTGAAATATTTATTTAAGTATATTAACAAAGTCGAAATTTTTCATTACTGTACTCATAACTGGAGCTCTTAGATGGCAGCACATAATGAAAGTACTGTTAGAGCATACAGTATTTTGTGTAAATGGTAACAAAATGCAAATAAAGTGGTGAGCGTGGAACTGAAGGAATTTCATAGCACAAAGACCAAAGAATCAATCCAAAGGATCATTCGAGCTTATTGCTTGTATTTTTCTCTTTACTGCATCATAGCAAATTTGCATAGTTAAAAAAAAAAAAAGTATTCAGTACTCTGTAGCTCACACATGAAACACACAGCTGATCAGGGAAACTGATTATCCTACGGAACAAACATTTCTCAGATACAAATTGTTACATTTCATTAAAATGGGGTGCAGTCAGAGTTCCACTTCATCCTAAAGGTGTTTAATATGTTTGAGGACGGAGCTCTATAGCAGGCCACTCAAAATCTTCCACTCCAACCCATGTAAATCATATCTTCATGGAGCCGGCTTTGTTCACAGTGTCACTCTCATGTTGTAACAGGTTTGGGTCTCCTAGTTTAGGTGGAAAATGTAATGCTACAGCATCTATAGACGTCCTATACAATTGGGTGCCTCCAACTTTGTGGTAACAGTTCGGGGAAGAAATGATTATCGCTGGAAAAGTCAGGTGTCCCAGGCATCTTTAGCCACATAGGATATGTATTGCTTGGATTTGGTCTATCTAAATACATACAATTGTTAAGAAGTAAAATTTATAAGTTCAATTTTCTTGCATTCTTCACTGCAGCATTCATTCACCTGCTCCAATGTAATGTAGAAATGAAAGAATGTTAGAATTACAATCAATATTTTGACGTTTCTTTGCCCCCCTCACTTGATTTGTATGTGTTTTGAGTCTTTTAAAGTTTTGTTTAGCATTGTAAGGAGTATTTACATGTGCGTTATGTTTACTCATGCCTTATTCATTCCTGTGCAAATGCAGCTTGGGAGGATTATCGTCAATTTGTCATCCCTTGAGCACCCGGTTAAACTCTAATATAAAAAGCAACATAAGCTCAGGGTTTGTTTAATCTCCCAAAGCTTCATTTTTTTGCTGCACATTGTACATGTTGTAAATGTTCTTGTACATGTACTGTAAAAACACACATTAAACTAGTGTTATTCTCACTAAGCCATTTAACTGGTGTTGCTCAAGCAGACACTTCACATAGGTGCAAAAAAAAGATGTGAATGTATTTTACAGGATAGATTTGTTACCTGGAATATTTTTTCCTTGCATCTGTCTTATTCAATGCTGAGACCTGCTGTTATGGTTGTATGATATTTATTCATGACGAACTACACCATCAAAGCGTGAAATGCTGAAAATAGCAATAGCATGTAACTACACAAAGTGCAAAGCAGTATGCATGAGGTCAAAGCAGGATCAGTGCTTAACAAGCGTTGAGGAGAATTTCACAGACACTTCAGTGAAAGGTCAGTATGGAGATTATCTATGCAAGCAGAAAGCAGCAGGCCAAGCTATTCATATATTTTGGGTATCATTTTTTTTTTTTTTTTTTTTTTTCCATTTCCCAGATTAATGATCATTTACCATTTTCAAATATAGCAAGAAATGATTGAATGAATTAATATTTATTAATAATTCAATCAAATAAATAAATACTAAAGTCAAAAGTGTAACCAGGATTACAAAATAAACCACTCGTGAACACATCAGGTGGCTCAGTTTGACAAAGTCTGGATGTATAAGAGTATTTGTGTGTCTCTTTGTGTGTGCAATAATAATGTCTCTGTTTATTACTGATTTATTATAGAATAAAAGCTATTAGTAGGAGGGCAGAGCGTATTTAAGAGTGTGGCCTTCCAAAGATTGTCTGGGGATCAAAAATAATGGATAATGTGAAGAAACAATCTGGCATGCCTTGTCATTATTACAATGAAATTAGCACCAAAATGAGTTTTCAGACAATTGTTTTCAGATGATGTGTGGAAAAATGTTCTGTGTCATGGTCATTATTCAACTTTATCCACAAAATATTCTCAGTTAATGTAACGATGGGGATGCTGTTTTTAAAAAAAAAAAAAAGACTTCATATATTTGTGTACAGTATATAAATACAGTATCTGTGATTAAATTCTCTCTACAAAAAAACATTTACATATGTTATGTAGTATTTATGAATATATACCACTTTGTACAATATTTTATTTGTATTTTTTCCTTCTTCATTTAGTACTTTTTTTCTTTATTTGGTTTTGGCCATTTGCTTTCCAATATGCTCTATATGCACAAATTGTATTTGCTTTATTCTTAAATATTTGTAGTATGTTTAATATTTGTAGAGTTTCTGTCATAATATACTACAAAGTTCCTGTTGCTCTTGTGTTTTTGTGGCTCTTGGGACACTAAATTTCCCCTTGAGGATTAATTAAGTACCTTCTGCTTTACTCTCTACTCTAGTTTAGTAACTGGTTTGACAAAACTGCTTACACTCTTCAGAGAAGATGTTCCACAGGATTTTTAATTGTGCTCGTGGAGATTTGGACTCGTTCAGTTATTAAGGCGTTAGTAAAGTACTGATGTGGGTGAGGTGAGGAGGTTTGGGGGCAGTCGGCATTACAATTCATCTCAAATGTGTTTAGTAAGTTTGAGGTCAGAGCTCTATAGCAGGCCACTCAAGACCTTCCTCTCCAACCCTGGTTTGACAGACTGCTCACAAATGTTTTTGAGATACATCTAGGTCCAAGCTAAAAGCACAAAGCACAATAAATTTGGTTTATAATTAAATACCTGCTGTCAAAATGTCTATGAGGATCCACGCTGTTACGTCATTATCAAAACACAAAAGAGTGCAAACTGTATACAAATGACAGTATAGCTTTAAATGTTAAACAACCTCCTAAAGAACATGAATGATTAGAAGTTTGGTCGACAGAACACACATTTGCACACATCCACATATGCACTTTATGTTCTGTTTTAATTAGTTTTGTGTTTCTGCATCGTATTGTGTCGATGCATGTTGTTTTGTGTACCTTGGTCCTGGAAGAACATTGTTTACTATACATACTCTACATACTGAGAAGAGAATTTGGGTTATAATGTAGAGAGTGTAATTAGAATGAAATCTTTATATATTCTTATATACAGTGGAAAAAATCTATTGCAAACCATAAAAGGGAACATATGATGGACAAAAATAATTATTTATGAGAATGCAGCTACAGTCTGACCGTACAATCCTGCATATGTCTCTATAATAACAGCCTTTATTGTGTGGTGTTTGCTCTTTCGGTCACTTGATGCTGAGCTGAAATGGCTGCTGAACTCTTGACTGAAGTGTTAATGAAATGGCGACACCAAAGGCTACAATAAAGTCGCTTTCAATTAACTGTGCCTCGTCATCGCTGTTACCGAGCGCAGAGCTAATTAGCAAAACACAGACGACTGCATCGCTCAGAGGGATGCGTTTTATTGAAGGAAGCCAAAACGGTATACTTGAAATTAATATCAGTCAAAGTTAATTGGATAGAAGCGAGGCAAATTTCTGACAAAAAGGATTTGTGTCATGTTTGTTGTTATTGTAGTGATGAATTTTTCTTGATCTATGTTTAAACAAGAAGCGTTTGCTTTGTCAGTTACAATTTAAGTGCATAATATATTAATTAAAGCTGATTGCTGGGCAATAGTTAATAAGAAGGGGGAGGGGTCAAGACGAGTAGAAGACATGCTGGGGATTGGTATAAAGATAAGGGAGGCTTTGATAAGAGGAGATGAGATGAGATGAGATGAGATGAGATGAGATTACGTAAAATGACAAAAGATGAGATGAAATGAGACGAGACAAGACGAGTCTGAGAAACAGTAATACAAGCAATGCCAGAGAGTTAAAGCAGTGTCCAGATGAATCATTGAGAGTGGTGATGTTTTAAGAAATGCTTGTTGTGAATCACATGCCCTTTTGCTTTATTTTTTTTTCTCATGCAGGTGCCCTTTTGAAACGTCGCTTATTGAATGAACAAGAGGGATTTTACCAACTCTTTTTACTGCTTCTTAGATAAAAGTGCTAGTAATGCAACGTGTTATCGCAGAATTTTAACCATGTTTTCTCTTATAAATATTATACATAACAGTGATGCTGCTCAAAAGAATTTTGGTATTTACTGTATAACACATTCATAACTGTTGTATTTGTCTTTCATAAATGGAAATAAGTGAATTTGACATCTTGCATAATTTTTTTTACTTTGACTTCAATGCTGTTAGTGACTGGAATTGAAATTTATATTAAGTTTTTCTTTTTTCTAATAGGAGAAAAGAACATTAGATTATTTATAGACATTGGATTATTTATATTGAATGTTTACCAGCAGGGCATCTGTAATACTTTCATTTGTCGTCATCTTTCATGTTTATTGTTACTTCATGATTTGCACGTTATCCTTAATTTGATCATTGTTTTGTATTAGGTTTTATTAAGATGGTTTTGTGCATTTTCTTTTAATAAAGTTGTTTTTCGCTCACCTCGCTTAACAGGACAATAGGAATTGTAGGAGGACAGTTCTGTCACAGCTTTGTGTGGCAAATCATTTGCCATTGTTTATTTGTTTTTTTTGCTGTCTGTTTGTTTTTTGTTTCCACGTACACTGTATGGACAAAAGTATTGGGACACCTGACTTTTCCACTTATCTGGTTCTTCCCCAAACTGTTACTACAAAGATGCAATTCTATAAACAACTAGCTGAAAGTACCCGTGCTTCGCTATGGAAGGCAGAACGCTAAGCAATATGGCAATAAGCAGTAAGCACTGAGCAGGACTGGATGATCAGAGATCAGAACGTAACGTCAACAAATAACGTACTACCCCTTTGTAGTACCGATACAGGGCAAACTACTTTGAAAATAATTTTTATCGTGCATCTAACATCTAATAAGAAACAATGTACTAAGTTTCATTAGGATCCGTAATGTTATTTCGAAGAATTTACAATGCGTGAGAAATCGCGTTTTTCCCGAGTTAGCCGCGATCCAGGGCGAATTTTTCAAAACCCTTTCTTAGTGAGCACCTAAGACCCAAGAGGAAGGTATGTTCCAAATTTCATTGCAATCCGTTCAGTGGTTTTTGAGATTTCGTGATGAGTGAGTGAGTCAGCCAGTGGTATTTGAGCTTTATATATATAGAAGATTACATAAAAATGCTTTTGGTTGCATTAGCATGAAAATTTCACTTACTGGGAGATCCAGACTTGTTCCTGCATGACAATGCCTCTGTATACAAAGCCAGCTCTATGAAAGTATGATTTACATGGGACAGAGATTATTTTGAGTCGCCTGCTATAGAGTTCTTACTTCATTCCCATTGAACACCTTTGGGATGAATGTAAACGTTGGCTGCACCTCAGGCCTCCTCACCTCACCTACATCAGTATCTGACTTAACTAACACCCTTGTATATGAATGAGCACAAATCTCCACAAGCGCACTCCAAAATCTAGTGGAACATCTTCGCAGAAGAGTGGAGGTTATTATAACAGCAAATGAAGCCTAACTGTGGAATATGATGTTCAAAAAGCACATACAAATCTTATGGTCAAATCTCAACAGACTTTTCTTATATTTTTTTTCTTATATTTAAGTTCTGATTCTGAAGAGATCGTGTATCCCCCTGTCACATACATTTCTTCACTCAAAATTGGCTTCAGTCAAATCTGGAGCTACAGTTACAGAAGCAAGGTTCTTCACATCACTGTAAAGTTAAAACATAAAAAACATTTGACCTTTTACAGGATGAAGGAACAGATGTGCATGTGCGTGAGCAGATATTTATGGTAAATTGGTCACTGAGATGTCCTTATTTTTTTTATTAGTAATAGCTGAAGAAAAGATAGCAGAGACAACAATGTAACTGCAAATCATGGATCAATAATAAACACACACACACACACACACACACACACACACACACACACACACACACACACACACACACCAAGCTCCTCTCTTCATGCATTGTTTGACCTTATTTATATTCCATGCCCTATTGAGATGCACACTATTTTGTTTCTATTTTGTTTCTGTTTGTCTCTTTTGTTTCTGTCTTTCCTCCCTTATTGATTATTATTATTTTCGTCTTCAGCATGGCCTAGTTCTGTTGTTGGATGAATCTGCTTCTTCCTTAATGATGAACCCTTGTGGTTATCACTGCTGCTTGTAGATTGTGTCAGGGCCCGTGAGTTAATTAAGCTCTGGTGATCGAGTTGGACATCCACCGTCCACCAGCTGCACTCCCACCACCCACAACTATTCTGCCTGTTTCTCATGAGAATGCTAGTCAACAAAAAAAGCTTAATCATTATTCTTCGGCTCTGGAAACACTTCTGAGATTTCACTAATTCAGCACTCCTACCAGCTGCACCTGTAACAGATCCCCGTGTTGTTGTTTTTTTTTCGTAATACTGTTATGATTATTGCTATGTTCTTATTGTAGCCATTCTTCAGACAGAAAAGAACCCCAGAGGAACCATTCAGGAAGTGTAGAAAAAGGAAGTTTGTTTGTGTTTGAATGTTTACAGTAACCTCGAGAAACAATCAGCCTTTAAAAACATGTTTAGCCTTTTTTTAAAAGAAAGTATAAGAAAGAGAATGAAGCAGCAAGAGAAATTAAGCTATTATCCAAGCTTTATTAAGAAGATTAATATACCGTGTTATGGAACTGAATATTACATCGCTTTATTGCTTCAAAATGAGCTTTTTTTCTGGAACATTAAACCACATCTAGAGCACTTTGTTCAGGTGTACCAGGTTTGTTATCAGGGTTTAGGATCACAGTGCAATTAATGTTTTTCTTACATTATTTTTATTATTTTTATTAATAATAATAATAATTAACTTTTTAATTACAGTAGAATTTTGTTATATTAATATATTATTTGTATCTATTATTAATTTTGATTGGATACACATTTTTATATTCAAGTTAAAGAAAAGCTTTATTTGTGACAGTGATAAATTGATTTTAATGCAGGTTATTGTAAAAGTTTTTATTTTACTAGTGTAGTATTTATCATCAGTTTGTATTTTATTCAGTCAGTTAGTTAATTATAATTTTTTATATGTTTTGCTTAGGCTATAATAATAATTAAGATTATTATTATATTCTGAATAACTCTTTATGACTCTCTGCTCTCCCCTTCAGCCACAATATATGGACAATCAACTTTCCTTCTCCTCACATGTTGCTAATGTGACTCGTTCTTGTCGGTTCCTTCTCTACAACATCAGAAGGATTCGACCATTTCTGTCCACACAGGCTGCTCAAGTGCTTGTTCAGTCTCTTGTCATTTTGAGACTGGACTACTGCAACTCTCTGCTGGCAGATCCTCTTCTGAACGCTATTCGTCCACTGCAAATTATCCAAAAACGCTGCTGCGTGACTTATGTTCAACCTGCCCAAGTTCTCCCACACCATCCCACTGCTGCGCTTCCTCCACTGGCTTCCAGTTGCTTATGCATCAGATTTAAAACACTGATTCTTGCCTACAAAGCCAGAAATGGACCAGCACCTTCTTGCCTCTGAGACCTCATCACTCCTCACACTGCACCATGCTGTCTGAGATCCTCCAGCACTGGTCGACTGGTACCACCTTCTCTCAGGGTAAGAGGTAAGTATACTTCAAGGCTCTTCTCTCTTCTGGCACTGAGGTGGTGGAATGAACTTCCCCTATATGTCCAAACACTTATTCCCTGGATATTTATCTTCAAGTGACGAGTGAAGACCTTCCTCTTCCTGAAACACTTAAACTTTTGCAGGTTTGCTTTGTCTTTTACTAGGTAATTAGCCTTTTACTAAACTAGCACATTTCCATGTTTGCTTTGTCTTTTACAACAAAAAAAAAAAATTTCCTCTCAACAAAGTTGTCTGCCTCATATCAGTTTGTATTTTAACAAACGAGTGTAGATTTATTAATTGTTAGAGACTCAAAGCCCTTTTTTACGTCGCTCTGGACAAGGCCGTCTACTAAATGCCACAAATGTAAAATGAAAATGATAATGATGACAGTGACTTATTATTATTATTCTATAATAATAATTATTATTATTAATATTATTATTATTGTTATTAGACGCGTCACATTTCTCTATTTTTGTAGCTACTTTTATGCTAATAAAACATATTTAGTGTATTCCATTCAAAAGGCACTTTTCTGAAAAAAGGAGCATCCTAATTAAAAGGCAGTAGCCCATCGAGGTGCCTTATTTTGGCCAAATGTAAGAGTCTGAATCAGACATACCCTTTTATCTCTCAGATAGTACAAAACACTAAATGGTTTAGCTCACAATTATCTTTCTAGTCTTCTAACACGCTACAATTCGTCACGTTACCTGAGATCTCAAAACTCCGGACTTCTAGTAGTTCCTAGAATAGCAAAGTCCACTAAATTTTTACATTTAGCTCCTAAACTTTGGAAAAGTCTTCCTGACAGTGTTCGGGGTTCAGACACACTCTCCCAGTTTAAGTGCAGATTAAAGACGTATCTTTTTAGCGAGTTCTACACATAACACACATCACATCATAACATTGTGCTCCAGAACATCTGATCACATGCACATTATTAACTTGTGCTTGTTAATATCATGAACAGCAGCTACGCTAATTCCTCTCCACTGCTTCTCTTTCCCTACCCATCCCGAGGAATCCTGAGGTTGCTCCAGCCCCAGTCACGTCCCACCTCATGAAGATTGTGGACCTATAAAGAAGTAGATGCCGAACTCGCAAACATCCCGAACCATCTAGAGACGTACCAGCGCCAATTGGAGTTTGGACACTGGACCTCTTTGAGTGTTTAAAGACTCTGGCATGGAGAAGCTGGTGTTGAATCTGTGATGATCGCAAATGTTGAGCTATTTTATGAGTTGCTCAGTAGCTCCTAGTTTTATAACCACAATGACTGTATATGACTGTAGAAAGATCATAACTCATAATCTTACATTCCAGTACTCATGTTAGTTCTCACTCTCCAGTGTTCTGTATTGTTTAAAGACTATCATCACACTCTTGATGTTACCCAAATGAGGATGGGTTCCCCTTTTCAGTCTGGTTCCTCTCAAGGTTTCTTCCTTATAACATCTAAGGGAGTTTTTCCTTGTCACAGTCACCATGGCTGCTCATCAGGAATAAATACACATCGTTCACTTTAACTGTTAAATTCTGTAAAGCTGCTTTGAGACAATGTCTGTTGTGAAAAGCGCTATAGAAATAAACTAAACTAAAAAACTAGATACAAACACAAGTTACAAACTGAAATGCTTGAGCAGCATGCCTCCTAACACTCTGCCTGATTACTAACACCTGCCTCTTGTTTCACAGCTTGTTTTCTGGACCATACAGGGTATATTCGCCCATCTCCCAGTGCCAAACTTTGCAAAGGTTTGCACCTTTCTATGTGCTTGCTCTTTTCTAATGCTTTTTATTGCCTTGCATTTGTTTAGTAGTGTCTGTGTCTTTGTCCTACTGTTATGTTGTAAGTATATGGTTTAAAATCTTTCTTGCATTTTTGCTGTTGGCCTGGCCCTGGCCTACTTCAGGTTTTGCTTTTTATGGTCTGGGTTGGCTCAATCCATTGAAAAAATAGTTATAAATAAGAAATTACAAAAGAATGAGGAGAAGATGTATATACAGAATGATTGCTATTGCAAATATGTTGTAGTTAGCTATGCTTTTCAATTGTACATACTATAATAGCTAAGCAAAATCCAAAAAACTATAACAAATGATAAAATAATAAAGGAGGAATAAGCAACCAGTGTAGAGAGCTACCTACATGACAAAAGAATTATTGTTTGGTGGTATGTGAAGTCTCTCGATCTGAGATGCATAAAAGGAGTATGATTATAAATGAATATGAAATATGACTCAGCATGGGTGTGTATGGGAACAGTACAGAAATATGACTCAGCATGATATGCTTTTTGTGGATGAGATAGTTCTATATTTTTTATTTAGGTCTAAATGAAACTCTGCTAATTGGCATATGACTTTGTAATGACTTTGTTGCTGGGAGCCATGAAAGCAAAATTGTAAGTCTGCAAACTTGTGTAGGTGGAAGGGGCAGAAACGGCTTTTCTCAGATCGTATAAGGTTGTCGTGTTACTTAGCATGATCAACAGTCCAAAACGATTGGACAGACTAGCCTTAAAAACGATAAACTATGGAATAAAATAATTATTCCCATATGACTTTATTTGCCCGCCAGATGACTTATGTTACATGTGTATGTGCTGTTTTTTCCTCTTTTTAAGCTATTTAATTAGTCTTTTTTTTCTTATACAATATATCGGTATAAATCCGAACTGCCTCCAAATGATCTAGTACTGATTTTTCCATCAAATTACTTCTGGTGGAAATGTTGCATTTTAAATCCAGAATAGATTTACAACAAATACATCTATTAGTGGTCGGTCGTCAGAACCAGCAAAGCCTTCTCTTCTGGCCTAACCTCTATCAAAATCAGTGACTTATGTTTTAATATATTTATGTCCATGAACAGGTATTAAATTATTCCCAATGGCCCATTCTCTTCATTTTATAGTGTGTTTCAGCTGCTGCTGTTGTGTCACTGAGTCAACGTTTACATTGGTGTTTCTTTCCAATCAGATTTCAGCTGTCACTTCACGTGTTGCCGTAAAGCCAGCAGAAATGAACCGGGCAGGCTCTTGTTAGATTCAAATCTAGATTGCTTTTAAGCTATTGCTTTAACTAATCAGACTGCGATTTGGCCACTCCTTGAAGGTGTCCGAGCACATCTGAAATTTTAACATTCTTTGGATGGTCAGAGAGCGAACTACTGAAACCTGCATCTTCTGCAAACTGCACAAGCTCAAATACATTCGTGAGGATTTAGTAGTTGTTGGGTTTTTTTTAGTTCCATAACGCTGACAGAGGAGAAATTGATTTGGTTGCAGATATACTTACGCATATTTATGAGATGTACTATTCCAGGAAAGCTGGACATCTTGAGGAAAGGTCAGTATTTCCTTGAAGAAAGGTCAGCCTCTGTTATACTGTGTTTCTCTATAATATTGATAGTTTCTATAGCCATGGCATTGTAATGATGATATTAAGAGGTGGACTGATTTAGGTAGGACACCACTGAAGGCCTAGGTATGAGTAGTATGGCACACCACTGACATCTACACGTGTGATTCTGGCTTTTTTGAGTAGCTGGTTAAGTAGCTGGTCACAAACTTCCACCATTACATTAAATAAGTAAGAAATCTGTGTATTTTGATTTACAAGAGGGAACTGAAGAACAGACCGTACAAACCTGGAGCTATTAGGCAATTATACTACCCACTATCCAGCACCTAATAACTGTATAATATGCTCTGTATAACTGTAGAACCTTTCTCTGCTAATGTAGTAATAATAACTAATAATCATTTTTGAATATGTAACTTAATGAGTGTGGTGTTTCTTATTTTTCTCTCTTGTCTGTGTGTATTTGTTCCTTGTTCAGTTCTGCTCTGTTTGTGTGTGTGTGTGTGTGCATGTGTGTTCCTTCTACGTCATTTACTCTATTTGCTCTGTATCATGTCACCCCACAGCTAAAAGCATGTTCTACTTTAGCCCTTGGTACACGTCTTTTTTCTTTTTTCTTTTTTTTTTTTTTTTTTTTTTGAAGAAAATGTTTTTTTGATCAAACCCATTTCCTTATTACTCAGGTGTTTTCCCAGCTGTCTGTATCTCGACATGCTGTCCAGCACGTTGGTCTCAGATGAAGAGAAATTATTATGTGCCAGATGAGCTGGTTAAGTAGCTAATGGGCTGTTCCTGTGTGATCCTGTCTATGAGGACACTGAGATTACTGCAAATCTCTCTCTCTCTCTCTCTCTCTCTCTCTCTCTCTCTCTCTCTCTCT
>JAAIIK010000080.1:1575387-1587543 GCA_014706435.1 Silurus glanis
TGTATGTTTTGTATCTACAATGGTGTGGAACATCAGCACAAACAAGCATTAAAGTATAACAGCTGTAAACAGTTTCCTCAGCTGCCTCTCTTTTTTTTCCCTCCTGTTTTTTGAAGTTAATAAGACAAAATAAAATGCAGCTTGAGGATGTGACTGACATGAAATCAATATTCTTCTTTTAAAAAAGTCTCTTCAAGAACACCTTGGGATTTGATGAAAGTTCTGTGATCTCTCTAGCATACTTAACTATAATAACTGGCATGAGGTAAACAGTAGTTGCTTTTTTTTTTATTAATTTTTTTTTTTTTTTTATGATCACACCAAAAAGGTTGCCTTGTGTAAATATTGATCAGGCGAAATGCTCATACACTGCAGGGCATGCTATTTTCGTGAGTGAAGATATTTAAAAAATAAAGGAACTGTCAGCTGTTATTTTTCAATATGAGGCTGTAATACTAAATACTGAAGACATTACACTTAGTATTTGATTTTAACGGTTGATCTCAAGCAGATAATACAAATAAAGAAAATTTCAAGCTTCAAATCTTCTAAAGATAAGTATTACTTGAATTAGCCTGCTATCCCATTCCATAATTAGTCCCCATTTGCTGTTATAATAACCTCCACACTTCCAAGAAGATGTTCCACTAGGTTTTGAAGTGTGCATGTGGAGATTTGTGCTCATTCAGTACTAAGGCTGTTAGTAAAGTCAGGTACTGATGTAGGTGAGGTGAGGTGAGGTGAGGAGGTCTGGGGTGCAATTCACTCTAATGGTGTTCAATAGGGTTAAGGTCAGAGCTCCATAGCAGGCCACTCAATATCTTCCACTCCAACCATATATTCAAGGAGTTGGTTTTGTGCACAGGTACATTGTCATGCTGGAGCTGGTTTGGATCTCCTAATTCAAGTGAAGGGGAAATTTAATGGCACTACATCCAAATACATCCTATACACGTGTGTGCGACCAACTTTGTGGTAACAGTTTGGGGAAGAACCACATAAAATTCATATTTCCAATACTTTGGTCCACTTTGTGTGTTTCTATTTGGTAAGATATTATGATTTTTGTAGTGCAGGCAGGTAACACACACACACATACGGACACAAACATACACAGTAAACAATAATTTTTATGCCAAGTTATTAGAGCAAGGCTGCTTCAATAAAAGTGACTCACTCAGATTTATATAACACTGTCCAGTATTTCTGTTTTGAGTCTTAAGACAATATTACTTCTCAGTTTTCTTCAGATTGTTCATTTGTACCCAGCAGCACAATGTTCAGTCTGCAGATTAATTTTCCTTAAAATAGTACATTAAATACTCACATGGCATCATATTCCTGAACGCAGACAAAGCTAGTAGAAAAGCATTGCTCGTTTTGCAAAGCGTTCTCGTTGCCTGATCAAGGGACTGTAAAATGTCCTGCATTATGTACACTATATGGACAAAAGTATTGGGACCCCTGACTTTTCCAGCATGTGATTCTTCCCCGAAGTGTTACCACAAGGTTGGAGGCACTCGATTGTATCTGGTGTCTTTGGATGCTGTAGCCTTCACTTGAACTAGGAGACCCAAACCTGTTCCAGCGTGACAATGCCCCTGTGCCCAAAGCCAGCTCCATGAAGACTTAGGTTGGAGTGTAAGATCTCGAGTGGCCTGCTATAGAGCTCTGAGCTCAACCCTATTGAGCACCAACATGAATTGGGAATGCTGACTGAACCCCAGGCCTCATCACCTGCATCAGCAGCTAATTTTACTAACACCCTTGTAACTGAATGAGCACAAATCTCCACAAGCACACTCCAAAATCTAGTGGAACATCTTCCCAGAAGAGTGGAGGTTATTATAACAGCAAATGGGGACTAAATGTTAAATTGGATGCTCAAAAGTCAGATGAATCTTATGGTCAGGTGTTCACAAACATTTGCCCATATAATGTACGTGCGACTGGCTATAAAAGAGTGTGTGGGTTCTCCAGAGTTGCTGATGAGTTACAGAGGGAATAATGATGTCAAACAGCTGCTTTTCCCACACAACTTTTCAGACTCGGAGCCTGAACTGGATGATGCAGAGGTTCACAGGAAAACAGTATAGAGATCAGCCTTGTAAATGGTCGAGTTACCCAGGTTTTATTTCGGAATCTTGTTTGTGCCGAGATGCAGATCTATAATTCTGACCCGTGGCACACACACACACCTGCCCTGCTTTCTGGATTGTTCTTTAGTTTCAGCAAAAAAAAAAGGAGCGCTCCTGCCAAGGTGTGCGTGTAGAGAGTGTTAATGATGGTTTTAGAGACGTCTGATTGGTCAGAAGAGGTTTTGATTGCACTCAAGTCTCCATCAGGGACCATTTGTTAAAGTTAAAGTTGATGGAACTATAATGAATGAGTGTTCAGTATCACCCAGATGAGGACGTGTTCCCGTTTGAGTCTGGCTCCACTGTAGGTTTTTTCCTCTTACCATCTCTGAGTTTTTAATTTTTTTTTCTCTCTCCACTGTCACCACTCACTAGCTCATTAGGGACAGATGGGGAGTATGATCAATTATATCCATAATCTATTTATTTCTATAAAGCTGCTTTGGGACAATGTCTGTTGTTAAAATTGTTATACAAATCTAATTGAATTGTTCTATAAATGTGTGTAAATCAGGAGTTGAATGACAGAATGACTTTTTCTGAAACACCAAAACTATACCTTTTTGTACAGTTTTTTCAAATTATAATGTTGGACTGATGTAACAGTTAAACACGATCTTATGCCAGTAGATAAGCAGATTGTACAGTAAGCAACTTAAAAAAAAAAAAACAACAACCAAAAAAACAGTTTTGCTACAAGAGAATAATATTTTATAACTACACACAAAGCAGCCTGTTTTTTACTTATAATTTCTCGAATCTTATGCACATCTGATCATTTGGAAAAAGACATCCACTAGCTGTCCTGTCAGAACCAGAACATCCGTCTCTGCCCCAGTTCTCAACTGGAATCGTAACATTTCTAGCGATTTTATTCGCGGCAGTGGTAAACTCCCCGATGAGCTCTGTCTCCAAACTGGCGTCTCGTGATTGCTCTCATGAGCCACGTCTCAAAATCGAAAGCTCTGCTCCCAAATACAGAGGAATGTATGGGAGAATACAAGAGTCTAGTTCTGAGAGCTGAGCTTTCAGTGAGAATTCTCAGAGTAAATGCTATCTGTAATAAGGAAACTGGTCAGTGTTTGAACAAAGGAAAGGTATAAAGAATAAGGCTTAATCTTATTTCTGATTATTTCTCTCTCACGTTTGTTTTCCGTGGTGGTGGTTGTTGGGTTTTGGGTCATGCTCTCCTCCATGTTCCTGACAGTTAGTGTTTTGTTTTATGGTCTATGGTCTCTTTGTTTGTTTTGTTCGAACTTTTAAATGAGAAGAACCTGTACTTGAGTTCACTCCCCTTCTCTTTCCATGACAGCAAATTGAAGGTGGTCAAGGAAATGTAATTGAATTATTGTTATTATTAATTTATTTTTGCTGAACGACTCTATTACTTCTACATATATAATTTAACTCCCAGGACTCACCGGAACTTAAAAAAAAATTAATAGCACCCAAATTACTCCTCTTGTTTTCCGATAAAGTGACCTCACGCTTTTTCTGGAACCCCTGGTGTAAACATGGACATATTTTCAGTGAGAAAATTTATGGAAGGAGTCTCCAGTGTCAACTTTCTGTAACAGAATTGTATATATTAAAGATGAGGGTTTTTCTACTTTGTGGTGTCTCAGTGACATGACAAAACTATACTTTGTCATACTAACTTTCCTGATTTATTTTCCCATAACCATCTTTTCTTACATATCGACCTGTTAAAAAATAAAGAAAGCCAAAAGATATGTAAGAGCGAATTGCTTTTATCAGCGCCGAGATGAAGTGCTGTAAACAAGTTTTGCGGAGAATCAAATATTAATGGGCATAGCATTTTTATAAAAAAAAAAAAAAAAAAAAAAAACACTCAAAAGAGCAGATTCAAAGATAATTAGAGTTTATGCAATGGACAGCCATTTACGAGCACTTTGAGAAAGAGTAGTACATGCTGAAAGCGTTTATGAAGGTGTGTAATAAAATATGTGCCCCTGCATACCTATTTGGAGCTATCACCCAAACGTGGTCTATTTATCAAAAAAAATACCCAATCCTGCACATCTGCCCGAAAACAGAAAGCCAAAAGCGCAATTTTTCACATTTATGGGAAGCACGGGTTACTCATCTTCTTCAGAGGAAAATATTGTCCATCATTGAGCAATATTTATATTTTCCCCTGGTGACGGACAGGAGAAAGCCTCGGCTCAGAAGTCGGAATTAGAGATCAGAACAGGCGCTGGCGGATTTCATCTACATGGCTCTCCGCAGGATTGAATGTCTGGGAAATTCTTTTTGAAAATACACCTCTGGAAAAGCCATCTGGATTCTTTCTGCGGTCTCGGTGCTCTCGAGTCTGGAAAAAAAAAAGTTATTTCGTAGGGCTCCGGGATCAAGAATATGCAACCTTGAATCACGGCAGTAATGCGTCGCCCCGATGGATTAAACCAAGCCATGGACAGTGTGATATCACCTCTGCTCGTCCACATTGAAACCTGGATGGAAATAAACATGCAGCGTATTTACACAAGGATGACATGCTTCAGAGTAACCGTGATTCGCTAATCAAATCTGTTAAACAAACCTTAAGAGCGTCTCAAATAGCATTACATCTCGCCTACAGAGCAAACACTGTAACTGGGAAAGCTCATTTTTTTTAATTATCATTTAAAAGTCTTCTATAGCACAGTATTAGCTGCTGTGTGGGGTTGTGGGGGAGGAGTAGTTGAAGGAATAAAGGATCACTCGTTCTATTCACGCAGAAACCAGAGTGAGACTGAACATGCTGTACCAATTCACAATATGACTTCCAGCTGTGCGGCTTGTTCTGCCCTTTTTGACCCGACCGGTGTGTCAAATCTTATGTCATAAAGTCTGTTACATCCTCATAAAGCCAATCAGACTTTGGTTGGTTTTGTACCAATAGGGAAGTAATAGAACAGTGGATAAGATGTTGGACTTCTGATCGGAAGGTCACGGGTTCAAATCCCAGCATCACCTGGGTGCCAATGATGGGTCCCTAAGCAAGGCCTTTAACCCTCTTTTGCTCAACTGTATAACTGAGATAACTGTAAGTCGCTCTGAATAAGGGCGCCTGCCAAACCCCTAGTCTTAGGGATTGCTCTGTGGTTAAGGCATTAGACTCTGCATCGGAAGGTCACAAGTTCAAATCCCAACACCACCAAGCAAGGCCCCTAATCCTCAACTGCTCTTTGGATAAGGGTGTCTGCCAAATGCCGTAAATGTAAATGTCAATTTGTTGATCCGAGGTGGTTATGTAAATATCATAGTCGCGAAGATCGACAACTACACTTATGCACATACTGCCCTGTTTATGTCCATGGACTTCGTTTCCCTTCAGCCATTGCACCTCTGTGTCACTGGTCTCATGTCAATTTCTATCGAAGTGTCTCCCACGCTTCGTGTCTTTTGCGCAGGATCAGGATGATCTCATTCAGATACATTTTTGCGTTTTACGTTTGTAAATATAAAGAAAAAAACTGATAATAATAATGAGATCAAGATGAATTTTATAAAATTATATTAAATAAGTATATATGAGAGATATAACAACACGTATGCGTAATATGCAACGATTCAGAGCTTCTGATTGCCTTCCAGTTTCCTCCCTGCCTTGTCTTTGATTGACAGTTTACTGGAAGCGTGTCTGCCATCACACCGCACTCAGAGCTAAATAACGGTGTTGATCAGTGTACTTTTCGGATGAGAATTGACTCCATGCCGAAATTTCCGAGTTTGGCTATTTATTTGGGCGGGTTAAAAGTTTTGAAAAAGATCACCTCATTACCGAGTGCCTAGCGATCGGGCTGATTAGTCACATGAGGTGCTCTGACCCAAAACACTTTAGCTGTACACATGCGTTTCTCCTTGTTCTCTGGTGGGTTATTATTTTTATCATTATACCACAGCTCTGTTGAATTGGTCTATTCTGATTGGTCAGCAGTTGTATCAGCTTAGATTCAGATTTTAGACTTTTATTAATACAGTGACGTTTCTATAGTAACAACCTATTCACATGGTAGACACTTTATATAATTGTGGACTACTATTAGATTTAAGATGAGAAAGATGTAACTGTTTATGTGGTGAACCTAATTTAAGGAGATGTTAATGTTTAGTGAAGGAGTCTCCAGTTCTAGTGTTATGTAACAGTCAGTAACAATCAGTTGGTAACTTTTATCCCCAAGAAAGAGCAACTGTGACTGATCTTGGTCCAGTAACGTAAAAGATTACACATACTAACTTTTCATGGTCGTTTCATATCATAAATGTAAATATAAATAGATTAAAAAAAGCATAAAGTATTGTTTATTAATAAATAAATAACTGTGACCATTGACCAGTTGCTGTGGTATAACAGGACTGGAACACTTCAGGACACACTGTTAATGAAAATCAGTAACTCAGCTTTGAGTCATTGATTGTTTTCCCATAACGCCGCTCCCCTGAGCGTGTTGTTAATGGTGAAAATGGCTGTGACGCGATTGATCTTGCCTCTTGATCCTCGCTGAAGTTTATTTGGAGGACCGAAGCTTTAAAACTCATCTTTTACTGAGTGACCATCCGTCCCACCTTGTGAAGGGGAACCTCGAAGAGCAGGACACCGAAGTTCTCCTTTCCTTACAATGTCAATAATTAAGAGGCCGCCACATATTGATTCGTTCCAGGGGATTAAGGCTCGTCAATACTTTTGGGCCACTGGTTTATCTAAGCACAGCATCAGTTAAAAAACAAAGGCAGAGAATCTCTTCATATTCAGTTTGGGGAAACTTGGAGCGGGAATTGACATAATGGGTTGAAATGATTATAATTAGAATGTATATAGAAGGAATTAGAATAGAATTGGAATGAATAATCCAGAGTACACATAGCAGTAGCTCTGTTCTCTCTAGCACTAATGGTAATAGATTTTTTTGATGGAAAAATGAAAGGATATTGAAGCTGGTTTGAATGAGCGGAATCAATCTTTTATAGTTTATAGGAGGGCACGAACGTCATGCTAAATATGTCCCCGTTCGAGTCGACTGTCCTGGTTTTCTGACACAACAATTTATTCAGCGGTCGCTTCTGACAGTTCTTGACACTCGTATTTAGAGTGCGCTTGAATCCTGCTAATCGCCTTATCGTAATCACTCCATCGTTCTTGTTAATCTTTTTGCCAATTTTCCATGGCATGGCTGAAGGATCAAGGGTGAGAGATACAGATAAGTAAAGAGAGGTATAGACGATGTGTCTGTTACGTAATCAAAAATGGACTAAAAAAAAAAATCAGCATTCATTCATCTTCAGGAAAACTACTTTATCCTGATCGCTTGATTAGGCACGCAGGAGGGAGAATTCCTGACCTGCCGAGAACCTACACAAATCCAGAGAACATTTGAAGAAAGACAGTAACCCAAGCTCAAGGTCAAGCCACGACCATGGAGCTGTGATGCTGTACCGTATCGCCCAAGTAAAAAAGCTGCTTATAAAGTACTCCAGTGTTAAACAGGTTGCAAAATTCCAGGAATTTTCAAGACTGGAAACATCGGCATCAAAATATAAGAATCAATTGGAATAAACTGGGAATTTACAAAAATGCAGGTTACTGCAACAGGGAACTTTAAATGTAAATGAAGAAAAGATCTTGCTTAAAAACAACCAGATTTCATGCAATTTCAGTTGAATCTCTTCCCTGCACCTTCATCACTCACATGCACACAGCACACTTACTGCAGGTCTACTGAGGCCACGCCCCCTACATGCACTGTACATTCCTCTAGAAGATAACAGATCATTCCTTGAATCCTGCACACAAACTAATGTAAACAATGCCCAGCTTGGTGAGTATTTACAGAAATTACATAAATATTACATGAATCTTTGATTAAAACTTTCTGTGCCATGTTTAAGCTAGTGTGCATAATAATTTTACTAACAATTAAAAAATAATATCTGATAAATGTTTTTGAATCTGTATTAGTCTGCATGCCATTTGAAAATAGTATGTAAAGTAAGTAAACAATAACACTTGAGGGGCAGTAATGAAGTAGGTCTGTGCGATTTGCCAATTTTCCATTTGAAAATATCAAGATGAATGACTTCATCATCCAGAAGCTAAATAAGACCATTATTACATTATCACTTTTCCATCATTCTTATCTGCCACACATCCCTGAGCTGAGGCGATTGTAAAACCAGGCCTGAAATTGTCTAGATTTTGGATTCTTCAGAAAATAAAACACAATCTGTTGTGTGCAGATGGCTGACATTTTCATTGTTAACGAAGAGCAAAAATAAACAAATCAATTCTAAACAGTTTTACCACTTTGTAATAAAATCAGAACCATTACCAATATAGTTATTCCATGGTAGATGTGTACTTCTAATCTGATACGAGCTGTGCGAGAGTTCCCCACCTGAGCTAATCTCCTGCATTATATTTGACATGTTTGTGAGTGATAAGTCCTAATACGATGTTTTCGCAGAGCTCCTACGCAGAATGCGTCACGGTCAGCAGGTTGGATAATATAAGCTAATCAACAACAGTGGCAATATAATATCATGTGCACGAGATATCATTACATCACACAAGCCTATAATGAAGTAATCACTCGAGTATCTCTTTTATTTTTTTCCCATGGATCGTATTTTGTCTATTTCACTCGACTGTAAATCAGTAATGGAAAGGATAAATCTGTGACAGATGCTTTCATCTGTTTTAATCAATGCATCCATCCGAGCATATTTTTGGCCAGACATACGTTTGACAAGCAAATGACAAATAACTGTGGCAATGACCAATCGAGCGTGTTTGCTAGGATTAAGTCCGCGCTTCAGCGTGACCGAACCATTCAAAAAGTGTACGCCACTCTCCAGAGTCACAGGGCTCCGATTATATTAACCGGGTGTCAAGCCGCAGGCAGGAGGAGAGAGATATAAACACAGCCAGCACTCAAGTGTAAGCTGTTAGTAACATGCTCCTCCACCGTCCTCAGATATTTGTCTCCTTTGCACTTTGCGCAGCAGATCTCGGTGCACTTGTTCTGGGCAGCTGTTCGTAAAACTCATTTTTGAGCAGGATGGTTGGCAGGCAGGGTGTCCTGGCGGAGCTTCAGTTCATGTTACGTCTGATCATGGGTTCTCCACTTACCAGCAGACACCAAATGCTTTTCCAGGCTCACTGTAAGCTCCTATAAACGACTCGAATCGTGTTATCAGTGGCGTATTCACCGGTCAACTGGGTCGCCTTTGACATTTTTTGTATGACACAAAATTGCACAATTCGGCAAAAAAAAAAAAAAAAAAAGAACGAAAATCTAACAAAAGTGTGAAATTGTTCCTTTTACTCCTCGTGACTATTTTCTACACTTAATATGGCCTTGGCCCGTTTTCCATCCACCAGCTCAGCTCTCCTCTATCATATAACAGCTATCGACCAGGGAGGGTGGAAGGCTAACACATGCTTCCTCTGAGACTCTGAATCCAGCTTCCACATCTGTTTCGACTTCTGTTCATGACGCATCACAAGGTAGAGCAACATATGTATGTACATATTTGTGTATACGCACATAGAATGTGGACAAAACTATTGGGACACCCGTCTTTTACAGCCTTATGTGGTTCTTTCTTGAAACGGTAGCTCAAAGTTGGATGCGCACAATCGAATAGGATTTCTTCGGATGCTGTCGCATCAAATTTTCCCTCCACATCAACTTTTTGAATTTCTGACCAATTTCCGACCATTAGCGCTCGTTCTCGCGAAGCGCGTGTCCCCCCTCTCTCACGATTTTTGCGTCCGCTCACGCAAACATTCTGTCACAGCTTATAAATATTGTGTAAAAATGGACACAAATGTTAGGGCTATGATTAACTTGCAGAATAATAACAAACTAATGTTGGCTTTCCTTGTTTAGTTTTCGTGAGGGGGGGGGGGGCTTCATGCTTTTCCCATGGTGCACACTATTTGGATTACATTTAAAAAAAAGGTTAAAAGAGTTCTCTCTCTGTTTTTCTTCTCTCTAAGCACTTAGCAGTCCCCTCCTCCCATAGCTTTGGTTCCTGGCATGCCGGCAGTCATTTATTGTGAGGAGTATAAATAGAATGGCAGGATCGGTGAGGCAGGTGGTCCGATCTGCACACTCAGCTCCGTCTCTCGCAGCACCACCGAGGTGATACAGAGTGCTGCTGTAGCTACACTGTAACTGACCTACAGCAAAGGCACCCTATTGCACACACACACTCTTTCACACAGTCTAAGTTCAGCACCCAGTGGCTTAGAACAAGGTTTACTGAGTGACAAGCTCTGCTCTGGGACCAAACGAATGATCTGTTAGAAAGCACCTAACTCAGCTAGAACATATGGACTGTGGAAAGTAAATATTGTGCAGTTGCAGTGTGCAGTTTAAAGGCATGTGCTGCGTGTTTTTTGTTTTTATTGTTCGAGTTCGAAAAGCTCGGGTGGACGCTGCTTCCTGCAAAATGGCTGCCGAATTAGAATCGCACAGCATGTTTAATATTAATGCGTTGGAATATTAACGACCATATGATAATATATACCGATTCAAACCAAGCACGCATTAGCCATAGTGCTGGGGTTGCGTTTACAGAATAAAACACAGGAGTGTTTGTGAAGGTCCAATTAGAAAAAAAGTTCCTCGCTTAGAAAGTTCTGGATTAGCAGCTAGCATGACCTACACTATTACAGTGTGCATGAGTCTGAAGTAACCATAGATAAAATACTTTATATCGTGAATGTGTGTTTTTATATATTAAGAATATATTCAGGATTTACTATATACACTATAGGTTTTTCTTTTTCTTGGTCCTTAAAATGAATTCATTTTGTTTGACATTTTTTTGTTGTGATAAAAAGTTGCTTGACATCCATTTTTCCTTGCCTTATATTCACTATATATGCTCAATGGAATACTTAATATAGTGTTATTGTATACTTTCAACATAACATAGGGTGTATAGCTTGTTTGATTTATATATAATAGTTTTATTACGTTCTTCAGGTCAAGGACCCCTTTAGACGATAGAGACATAGGGCGGGGACCCCTGATACAAAATGTGTCAAACATAGCCACTGATATTAATAGAAACCAATCATATTACACATTAAGTTATATTGTGTTAAGCCATTTAGAACTATTTCGTTGTTCATGCATCATTGTTTGTATATTTCAAATATTTTCAAATCTTTCAAAAAGATGTATACATCATAACAGACATATTTTACAGATAAAATTGATGATTATTATTAATTTATAACAATTTATAAAGTTCACAGTTGTCTTTTATCTTAATAGATTTGCGGTTTCATACATTATCCTTTTACTGTCAGGTGGACAATTCTACATTTACATCAGTTTTAAGTTTAATAGAACTTTAATGTAATAATTATAATATTTTTTACTCCAATATTTTTTCTGATGTTTTTACCAATGTTTATTTTTTATTTTTTACAAAAAATTATTTGTGATTCAACATTAATTAGCGGACCCCTGCAGTAAGTCGCGGACCCCCCGGGTGAAGACCTACAGTTTAAAATAAATACTCTATTTGGACTTCTGACCATAAGATTGTATGTGCATTTTTAACATCCAATTTCACATTTATTCCCCATTTCAAGATGTTTCATTAGATTTTGGAGTTTGGTTCTGGAAATGTGTGCTTATTCATACAAGGGTGTTATTTAAGGTCAGGTGTAGCAGTAATGTACTGATGTAGGAGGCCTGGGGTGCAATGAGAGTTCCAATTCATCCTATATGTGTTCAATAGGGTGGAGGTAAAAGCTCTATAGAAAGACACTCAAGATCTTTCACTCCAACCCATGTAAAGCATATCTTCATGGAGCTGGCTTTGTGAACAGGGGCCTTGTCATGCTGGTCTCCAAATACTTTTATCCTTGCGTTTATTTAGATACTCATTTCAAGAGAGAAAGGTACTGTATATTTGAGCTGAAGGATTTCCATAAAGATATACACATATATACATATATATACATACATACATACATACATACGTGTGTGTG